>JAOQMR010000001.1:21248374-21260676 GCA_027563865.1 Erythroxylum pelleterianum | reverse complement strand
CCCATTTACCACTGTGCGCAATTTATTTCCGTTTGGTGTTTGGGATTTATTTTTGGTGGATTCGACACCCATCAAATTTTGATGCTGGCCTTTTTCCCGAGCCTTAATTAAGAAATGCGAAATGACTGGGAGCAGGTTGACTACTTCATTATAGGAAAAACAAATGCTGTACACAGGAGCCCCAGCCCAATCAATAGTGGCTTCAGCGGGAGTGACCTATGAGTTGTTCCCGGGAGCGGGAATTGCTAGTTCATCTACCTTTTCGACTGCTTCGCACCAGTTCTCCTTCCAACACGAATTCCAAGGGACTGAACCGAGACCCGAAGTAGGGGGAAAAGATATTACACTTTAAACCCTTAACAGATTGATCTTTTATTACTCAATTGTTTAATTGATTTATTGGACAATACAGATTCCTATAATATGGTAATAGTTGACCTTGAGTCTACTAGTTACTAATCCTAATGTTTTCAATCAAATTATTCAGGTTTATATGATTGATTTACCGAATTGTGAATCCTCTATTAGGTTTGACCCTAATTTGAAAGATCTATGTCATCCTATCTCAAGGATTGCAATAAACTCCTTCCAATTGTGGTTAATCTATTTATCAATAGGATTTCTCAATCTTAATGTATAAAATCAAATTATGATCTAATATTTTTGGGTTTATTAGAACATAAATAAAACACGTAATCATATTACAATATAACAATTGAACCAATTGTACTAATAAAAGAATCAAATATATCAAAGTATTAAAATAAGGTTTACCTAATTTAAATACTAACAAGATGTTTAGTTACACAATATTGAATATGAAATTAAACATACACCGAAAGAAAAACAAATTGAAAACAAATGGATTCATAATTCTAAACGTCCCTGGTTGTCTTCTATCAAGTATTCTTGCGATGTAGATATTTGATCTTGTATTCTGATGGGTATTTCGATGAATTCCTCGAGTTTTTCGCTTCTTTAGATCAAAATGGCCTATTGAGAACGATTTCCACATCTGGAATCGCCTCTTGAAGTCTGCTCACCTCGATTGCCTCCGAATACGTCCTTTTATATTAAACTTTAGGTTTTTGGAGAGATGCACAAGTTGATGCACAGCTGTGCATAACCTAAAATCTCCATAATTCTCGAATCTATATGACCTAAGAGAAATGCACAGGCTATTGCACGTCCATGCATCCTTTGTGTGCTTTAAATCTTTATTTTATGCTGTGTTTTCATCCTAATTCTTCTCCTTTAACTCCATGAAGGCAATTATACTATGTAAACACACTTGGAACAAATTAATTACCAAATATACAATAAAAGCATAAGTTATCAAGCAAAAATACATCAAATATGTGGTATAAATATGATCAGTTCTACATTTATTAGATTTGAATAGATACACTAATGACTACGACAACTAGCATGAAGATAGCAAGGCTGGGACTAAGTGCATATGTTATCTCACTGGATAAAACCAATCATGAAATCTTATCGTGGTTGAATATTGTAAGTTCGAAGATCAAATTGCTAACATTTTTACAAATTCATCTGAATTGTTCTTGAAGTAGAAAAAGGTTGATGTTAGGAATTAATCTTGATTTGGCCAATCAAAACAAAATGCTATAAGGGAAAAGATTTTTTCTATGAGCTTCAAGATTAAGACTTAGTCAATTACTTATTCAAATTGATTATATTCACTTAGGTGTATATTAGTTATCATTTGACGAAGTCAAATACTTAGCAGTTAAATCATATGCTTAGTATTATAAGAGTTGCATTTTGCTAGGATTCTTGGTATGTATGAGTTATCATTAGCTAGAAATTTCTTGCTTAAATCATGTGCTAACTTCCTTTATAACACTATATATAGAGGTTTAGATTTCCTTTATAAAAGTGTATGTACAAGCAAAAAGGTGTACAGAGAGAGAATCGAGAGTTAGATAATAAATCAACTCTAACTAGTTGATTATGTTGTAAAAGGCTATAACAAAAGCCAAGATTAATAAGAGTATTGTTTCTTAGAATATATTTAAGTTCTTTGTTGATTGTTTTGTATTTACTCTATTCTATACAATTATTTTGAGAAATTATTGTTGAAATTTCACTACATTTGATATCAAAACTAAGGGTTTGTGATGGCGTCAAATATGGGAGGAGAGAATCAACAACAAATACAACCGATGTAAACATAAGAACTTCTTCCACAAGTGCTATCAACAATTTTCAAATTTGATGGCAAACATAATTTTCTGATTTAGAAACATATGATGGAATTATGTTTGAGAAGTAGTGCTTATGGAGAAATCTAGGAAAAGATTTTGATGAACAAAAGAAGCAATATCAGTTGTAGAAAAACAACTAGATCATGATCGCTCAACGAAAAAGCTTTATTCCTAATTTGTCAATCAATTTAGTTGGTAGTTCTTGAAAAAAATTTCCATGCCAAAACAACAAAGGAGGCTTGGAAGATTTTAATAAATACATATGAAGGTGCAAATCCAGTGAAACGAACAGGATCAAAAGGACTAAAAAGGCATTTTGAGTTAATGGAGCAATGCCAATATGAAAGTATTCATGATTATATTTCACGAATTGATAAGTTGGTGAAGGAGACAAAATTACAAAGAAGGAAATCATGTGTACTTTAACAAGTCAATATGATTATGTGGTGACTGCCATTGAAGAGTCCAAAGATCTTAAAACGGTGACACTAGATGATCTTCAAGCATCATTAGAGTCACGTGAGATGTGGATGAATGAAAGAACAAGTAGCATTATTGAGCAAGCTCTAAAAGCTCAATCAAGTTTAAAGAACATAACGTTTACAAGAAAAACAGAGTACAACCAAGTAGGTCAAACTTTAAGAAATGAGGGAGGGAGGAACTTCAAAGCCGGTTCCAATCAAAGAACAAGATGTAACTTGCTTCAAAATAAAACAACTATGCAGTGCTATAAATGCAAGAAGTATGAGCATCTTCAATTTGAGTGTAAGTCATATATTCAATGCCATACTGTAAGAAATATGGTCAACATAGTAGAGAATGTCCTGCTGAGGCAGAAAATGATCGAAAGAATTATGCTGAAGTGGTTGAAAATGATGATAGTACAAAAATTATGCTAGTGACTAGTCATGCAATTATGGATGATAATGACTATCAATGGTCGTTGGACATTGGTTGCACTAATCATCTGAGTGGGAAAAAGGAGGTATGTTTTGACTTAGATGAGAACTTTCGAACTACAATCAAACTTGGAGACAATTCAACAATTGAAGTTCTGGGAAAAGGAAAGATTGCTATTAGACTTAAGGATGGATCTCTTATTTGTCAAAATCTTTTGAGTGTGGGACGACTAGCAAAGAAAGGCTAGGATTTGCACTTTAACGAGCAAGGGTGCACAATCAGTGATATAGAGATGGGCTTAATAGCAAAAATGAAGATGCCAAGAAATCATTTATTTCTGATGGATGTTAAGTATAAGACCTCCTTGTGTTGCAATATTGCAATCACGAATGAAACTTGACTTTGGCACATGCAACTTGGGCACTTCAAACTTTGGAAGCATCAAATTCTTAGCAGATAAAAAATGGGCTACTGGCTTACCTGTCGTTAAGCTTCCTAGCCAAGTATGTGAAGCTTGCATCATGGTAAAGAAACATCGAGATCCATTTCTTAAAGGACGTGCGTGGAGAGCTAAGAGTCCACTTGAGCTAGTGTATGCAAACTAGTGTGATGTTGGTGTTCCTTCAGTTGGAGGTAATAAATATTTTATTATTTTCATTGATAGATTTCAGTAGAAAGACATGGGTTTATGTCTTGAAGCAAAAATCTGAAGCATGCGAGAAACTCGAGAATTTTGTGTCACACATCAAAAAACAAAGTGGCAATACTCTTAAAAGCTTTAAGAACAAACAATGTATACAGAGTACATTGTTTGTGATGATTTCTTGAGGAAGAAAGGAATTAAACATTAATTATCAGCTAAATATACATCTCAACAAAATAGAGTAGTAAAAAGAAAAAATTAAACTATAATGTATATGGTAAGAAGTACAAACTCAATAAAAAAGTGAAACGTTTTAAAACAAGGTTGGTAGCAAAAGGATACAAACAAAAGCTCTGATACTAAATATAGGAAAATTTCAAGCAATAATTTCCCAAAATAATTGTATGGAATAGAGTAAATAGAAAATGCTCAACAAAAGAACTTTAATAATCTAAAAAACAGTACTCTTATTAATCTTTGATTGGTGCTGTAAAAGGCTATAAAAAATCCAAGATTTTGTGGCCTGCAATCGCTTTTGGATGTTTCTCAGGAGCTGCTATGGTAGCAAGGAGTAGAGAGATCTTTACCTTGGTGGTTTGCTCTCATCTGGCTTGTCTATCCTCCTCTGCTTGCACTTCGCATCCTCCATCTTTGGTCCGCCGCCATATTTAAGTTTGAGGTTATTGTGCATTCTCTTGTTTCAATATTTACATTCTTTATTTTATAAAGCTCCTACCCGTTAAACTTCTTCTCTTTTGACCTTCACAGTTGTACTTTGGGCTTTTGGTTTTCGTGGGTTACATAGTAGTTGACACCCAAGATATCATTGAGAAAGCTCACCTTGGTGATCTGGATCATGTGAAGCATGCTCTGTCCCTTTTCCCCGACTTTGTTGCTGTTTTTGTTCGAGTTCTTATTATTATGGTGAGTTAGGCAGAAATGTACTAATTATGTCTACTACTCATTATCATCTTTACCTTGAGATCTTTGAATTATACTGAATGTTCTTGTGAAATTTGTCTTATGCAGTTTAAGAATTTAGCTGAGAAGAATGAGAAGAAGAAGAAAATAAATAAGAGACTTGAGGCTTTGAGTATATGAAGCAAACTCATGCTCATGAGCCATCTTTCACTTGGACTGGGTTTCAACGGATACCTCGTCTATACACTTGTTTTGACGTTGATATTCAGAGGCAGTCATGTAACTACAAAGTACTCATAATGTTTTTAGTCGCTAACATGTCTGGTTCTGATGTGTTATGAAATTAAAAAGTTCAACAAGATTTCCAGAAATAAGAAATTAACCCCCCAAAGTAAGATTTCTAAGATTCCTGGCGTCGTCAAATCATCATGTTTGAACTTTGAACTGAAGTATATGTGAATAGCATTCCAACGGCATAATTGAAGCTGATTGAATTCTTGAAACTTGACAGGAAGAAGGAAAAAGGGTGTCACTGGACCAACAAGTTATCCACGATTTGACCCAATTCTAGTCTCAGCGCCTAAGTCCTAACCCACCAAAGACAAAATGGTGAGGAGTCAGTATGACATTTCAAACAATAAAGCAGGTGATTGAAGAATTTGATAGACCTAAGGGGTTGTAGTTATACTTTTGCCTTTTTGTCTCTCTTTCCAGCCTCATAAATTTTGTCAATGACAGTAAAACATCAATTCTGCACTTAATCAGCGGGGAATCTCCATATATCAGACGGTTCTTCTTCAAAAATGACACCATCAAATGCATGAACTGAAACTTTTTGTTCAAAGATAATGTGGAGGTTAGATCTGCTAAAATATGATGTTAGTTGTGTGGTGTGTCGTGTAAAGTATATGCCACTACGTGCTTAGATAGATGGGAGAACATAAGATAAGCGCAATACTGTATATTTAAAAGCATGAGTCGGGCAGACATAATCATAGTTTAGCAAGGCTATGCTTAATGACAAACTTGTTTTTGGTGTTTTTCAATACTAAGCACTCAATCTACTGCATTGTAGCATAAAATTCGAAGGGTAGTCACTTTTCATAAAATTCTAAAATGTTGAACCACCCGGTGCACAGGGCTTCCCGCTTTGTCGGAATTATAAGATGATTATAGGCTTGGTTTGGTAGACAACCAATTAGTTATTTTTTTAGCTGATTAGTTGTCTTAGACTGTTCGACTCTTCAAACAACTACGAAAGTTATTTGGAAAGTAGCAAATTCGATGACTGATTTAAGATAAACAAGCAAAAATGAAAATAATCCTATATAGGTGAGGAGTGTTTTTGTCCATCAGCTAAAATTTTAACTAACAAAAGCCAATTGCACCCTTTAATTAAGATTCCTAGATACTTACATTTTAGGAACATTGTTTGTTCTTATACAGGAGAGGAGCGTTTTTGTCAATTAGCCAAAATTTTAACTATCAAAAATCAATTGTACCCTTTAATTAAGGTTCCTAGATACCTACATTTTAGGAATAGTATTTATTTTTATAATTGTTTTTGCAGTTGTAGGTTAGAAATAAAATGTTGATCTTAAACAAAAATAAAAATAGAAAAAGTTGCATAAATTTTTCATAGAAGATGAAACAGTACAGGTGAACATGACTTCTTTAAAATCTAAATTCTTATAAGAATATTCAACGAAATATTAAGACATATAATATTCATACTCTTATAATTTTTAAAAAATTATGTCTTCATAAGTAATTTTACACGTAAACAGGTAATCTTACCAAACATCTCTAGCAAAAAATTAATGCAAACCATTGGTCAAATCAGCTGATATAATCAGTTATCAACTAACAGCTAAAGCAATCAGCTAATTGCCAAATAATGGCATAGTGTATGCAGCCTTACTTTTATATTTTTTAAAATATATTGTTTATATAACTTGAACTTGTGACCGTTCAGTTAGAAATTAATAATATTTGATTAATTGTATCTGATATTCATGTTGTATATGTCTCATTATTATTCTTTAATCAACGTGTTAAAATAACTAAAATTAGAATAAATATTTTCGAATATTTGAAAATTTTCTTAATCTAAAAGAAAGGTACGTATCTTTTACCTTTACATAAAGAACTCTTCAAGTTTAAAAGCTACTTTCCTCTTGAGTACTAATAAAACATCTCTTCTATCTCAAAAGCCAACAGAAATGTGCTTTCCTCCTATTCTAACTTATCATTTGGTTCCATTCTCATCAGCTGCAAATCCTGATGAGAGACAACATTCCAGAGTTCAGCTGTTTCTCTGTACATATATATGCAGAGGATCGAGCAGAGAGAAAGGAGACCAATTCAAAGCTGGTTTACATTTTGATTAGCGGTGTGTTTGTTGAAGATATTAATTATTATATGGCATTATTGTTTAACTGCTCCATCTCAATGCGGTATAACAATAGGTTTCTAAAACACAATCTTTTATTTTAGTATAGTCAAAAGGCATCTCACTATAATGTGTAGTATGATCAAGTGAAGCAAGTAAAAAACAACAATAATTCAATAAAAATTTGACAGATACACCAGATTTTGAAAATTTTAATAATCTGTAACTTTACATTAGAATTAAAGTTATTGTTCCCGATTTTAAAAAAAGTTTAGAAATATATTATAATAAACACGAGATTCTTAATTGGAGGAGTAATTTTTATGCATTAATTTTTTAATTAGATTTTTAAATATTGAGATATATTTTTGTACAAGTATTTAATAATTTACCTTAATTTTTTCGTTTATTAATTATTTACTCATTTCGTTCAAATTTGTTCCATTATAAATTAGAATAATTAAAAATATAAAAATGGGAATAGGTAATATTTGTAAATATTTACTTTATGTTATTTAATATTTGCAATTTATTTAAAATGTATTGAAAATACATTATTTAAGACGTTTGCTTAATGGGGGTAGGTGTCCGTTGTAGTAGCTCGAAGGTCTTAGGCCTCCACTTGCTGCGCATCTTTTCCACGCACTCGCAGCTATAAATGAATCATTAAATCTATTTGATTTTTTTAATTAAACTCTAAAATTTAATTATAAAAACTGATTACCCTATAAAATTGGCTAATTAGTTAATAAATTGATATTTTTAATAAAAATTTATTAAATTAAATCGAACCAAAAGTTTAAAGACTGAATTAAAAAATGACTAATTCAAAATTTTTACAAACCGCTTAAATTGATTTGATTTTTAAAACATTAATAAACATCTTTTTTTATATAAAGTTTACGAACTTGTGGAGCCTTTATATCTTTTCTTATATTAAGAATACAATTATGATGGCAAATAATTATAATCAATATAAATAAAATTTAATCCAAGAAATAATAATTATGTAATAAAAATTTTCAGTTTAGTAATATACATTTTTTACTTTAGTCATAACATCATGTTCATATAGTGAAATTACATAGTCATACATCTTTATATTCCAAGTCTTAATTACATTTACAAATTTGTCTATTTTTCATATTTTGTGCTTTAAAAAGATATAAATTTTCTTTTTTGAATTATTGTTTATTTATTACACAAGTCTCTATTATATTTTGTTGTGTTAATTTTTATATTTATAATTTAAAATTGATGTTTGATTGGAATTTAAGAATTGAAATTACATGTCATTAAAAAATTATAAATTCTAAAATTGAAATAAAAAGTTACAATTAAGAAAAAGTTAAGATTCAGATTTACAAAAAAAAACAAGGCTTATATCATACCCATGTAATCATATTTTATATTATCATTAAGAAAGGTCTTTTATAGTTATATGCATTAAAAATGAAAGCATAAAGAAAATGCTATTCGGTAATAGTATTGGTCTGTATAAAAAAGTCTACGCCAATTAACTCACATTAGAGCCTCATCACTTCATCATCTTCCATGCTTTTGTCTTGTTCTCTGTTCTTTGTTATCTTTTTTTCTTCTTCTTCTTCTACCGTGTGATTAGCAAACAACTCTTTATTATTTTTTTCTTCTTAATTTTAATAATATAATCCATCGTATCAAAGCAAGCCAACCATCATTAATTACAAATCTAAATCAATTATTTATTAAACGCACCAAAATAAGGAAGGTGAAAGTAAAGATATAGACCATACTATAATAATTGCATTCCTAACTTGAGGATTAAGTCACAAAAATAGTTTTTTTATTATTTGAGGAAGCCTCGTAGGCGGGTTAAGCGGACACATATTTATGAGGGTTCAACTAACACACCACCTCACGGGCGGGTCAAGTAGATGCACCTCATTATTGAGGGCTTAACTAGTTATCTACCTACAGGTAAAATTCTGGCCACCTCAGGCTCTTACAAAAAGGACTAGCATAGAATCGAACCTGAGACCTAACTGAAATCAAGCTCCGCTATTAACTATCAAAAAGAATGTTAGCATAATAACCCATATTTTTGCAAAACGAGAAACTTCATACACAAAGTACGTTGATTTTGACTAAAATACTTATATATAAAATATATTTTGGGGCAATATTAATCATATTTTCATTTTTAGGTGAGTTTTTTATATCATAAAGGCGCTCTTATCATTTACGGGCAACTTAAATTTAGTATAATTTCATATTTTGAAACTTAAATATTTTTTCACTTCTTTTAAAATTATTATTAAAATAATAAAACATATGAATTACATCCAACTCAATTTTAAATCAATGAATTATTTTGAGTTAAATTAAAAAAAAGTCAATTTCAAGCAAGATATATCCCACATAAATACATACATACATACGTACACACACATATATATATATTCTTGTAAATATCAGAGCAGGTCGTTCTTATGTTAGTTGTTAATATCTCAAAATGATAGATCATCTCACGTGTTAGACACGCACATGAGAGGGATGTGTTGAAATATAAAGTGAGAGTTTGTTCCACATTGCAGAAAGAGAAGAAAGAAAACTAACATATAAGTTTAGTGAGCTACTCCACTATCATCAATTGATTTTATGATAGAACCTCACTTAGACTTGTATATGGTTTAACTTTCCTTCTCGTATGGACCCGTAGGTTGATTGTAACTTATCTTAGAAATATCCATATTTAAAAAAAGTGAAAAAAAAGATTAATAGAAAGCTGTGTTCTTTCCTCTCATTAAAACAACTGCCCACTTTGGTGACCCTACGGTAGTCAACGGTCTAAAAAGAACTTGTTAAATATGGCAACATACAATAATTTCAAGTTATATTTAATATAATTATTAGAATATTAAAAGTAAAAAAAGGAAAAAGGAAAAAGAGTGAGATGAGGTTTGGATTAAATAAAGAAAATAGGAAAATCTGAACATTAGTTGTGAGCTGTTACGTCTGCTAATCAGATTCAAAGACCACATACGGCCTTTTCCTTTCTTTGTTTACTCTATATAATTTAGCGCGGCGTACCACATGGCTCTAAAGGTGCACCTTATTATATTAGTTGTACACGTGGCCGCATGATGGACCCCAATGACATGATGTATGATGGTGTACTATACCTTAGATTTTGGTTACTTGACTTGACCATCGTGAGAGATATCAAACTTCATTCTTAATTTGAAATACCAAAAACACGTCCTATTAATATTTTAAAAGCATTTTAACAAATGTTGTTATGTGATATAATAATTCTTATAAAATTAATAAAAATCATGAAACAGCTTCGGTAAAAATTATCGGTGAAATATTTAATTTCACGAGCCTAAAAGTTATAACGAGAAGAGTTTTTTCAATTCATGTGGCCTAACAATGTCTGGTCCGAATGAAATAAGATTTAAAATAATAAATATATTTATAAAAATCTGAGGGAGAACAGGCAAAAGGCAAAAGGGAAGTTGAAGCCCTCAAGGTAAGGGAATAGAACTAGTAGCTCTGTTGGGACCCACTAATGAGACTGACTACACGAACTTTCCTAATCTAATTCCATACCTTCCCAATAAAATAAATGAAGTTTGATAATTTAGTGGTGACCCACGATGTGAAAATTTTTGACATAATCATCCTTCGCTTAATTAAATGTTTTCATTTGTATGCCCTAATTTTAAAGCATTAAATAAAAGATATAATACGGACTTTTTAATAATTAAAAAATTCGATCGTAAAAATCTTGAGATATCTAATTTTTTGAGTCAATTTTTAATGTTCTCGTTCGATTTATTTTAATAACTCTTATGTTTAAAAACTGATCAATTTGTTAAATAATTAATTAATTTTTGTAAATTAATAAGTGTTTATAAATTAAAATAAATCAATTAATTTTTATTTACAAATCTTTTTTAAATCTCTTTTAATTATATTTCAAATATTTTAATTTTATTTAAACTTTATCTAATTATATGATTTTATAATACTGATCGAACCTTTTAAATCTTAAATATCTTATTTTATCGATTTAACTTTATTAGCCTTTATATATCTACAAAATAAATAATAAAAATGAACTTAAGTTGGTAATAAAGTAAATCACTTGCTTGATTGAATAACTTAGCATATAGGACCCGTACCAAATATTTTAAGACTTATTGAATGGACCTTATCTTATGTTCTATTCCCATCAAGTCCATACTGTAAATAATGTATAAATGCCGGTGAATGGGGTGTATAATATTAATAATGTGTAATAAGTAAATAACCAAAACCAAAAATTTTAAAAAAATAAAGGTCAAGGATATGCGCGTGACCATATGGCTTTTCACCTTTTTTCTTTGACCTACCAATTCAGAGGTCAAGTCTTAGGATAGATGAGTCTCAACCGTTGGATCAAAACTTCATGATTTTATGAATAATTTACATTTTAGCATTGAATTTTCATTTAGTCGAATAAACGGGGATCAAATCCTTTGTGCTCATAATTTTATGTCAATTCTGTTCCAGACAATCTCATTAATATAAATACTTGAAATTTAAAAAATGTGTGAATGAGATTTTCTGAAAGGGGTCGGGCACAAAAGATACTGTTTCAATTTGACAAGCTCAAAATTAGCAAGATGGGACAAATTCATGAGATTCCCACTAGTGTATTTATCATGGGTATTTTTGGTCCCTAAATTAAAAGAAAAAAGAAAAATGCTAAAATTGGAGAAAAACAAGGAGTCATTGTTGTTAATGATAAAGTAACAGCTAATAGAAATCACATTGACTGACAGCTACCTCATTCACCTTAGGATCCAAATCACCGAAGATAGAAATATTTCACGTGGGTCCAACTGGAAAACATCACAGCGAATCAGAAGGTGAGGAATGCGACTGTGACCGCAAATCGGCGACCGAGGTGGTGGGTTTAAACGCTTGTTGTACTCGCCCCACTTAATTTTTATCAACAAGCATCATGTCATCACATAAGAAAGAATGTGCAATAACATAATTTTAAATATTTTATACCGAAAAAATTAAAATAACAGCAAGCCAATAGGAACCCACTTCTGTTTCTTTCTCCTTTTTCTTCTCTCGTGTGCCTCCTCTTCGTAGTCGTATTCAATAACCGGTCTCAGGGGCTCAACCCTATAGTGGCGGGTATTCAAGAGCTGTTTTCCCGGAATTGGTCTGTTGTTCATCG
>JAOQMR010000001.1:21231573-21248274 GCA_027563865.1 Erythroxylum pelleterianum | reverse complement strand
ATCTCGGGGATGTGCTTCCCCAGATTAGCTGTTTAATTTGTGTAGACATTTTCCCTTTATAAAAAAAAAAAAAAAAAGTTTCGCCGTAAAGTAAAGTTTGAGGATATTTAATAATACGTAATTTTATCCTTATATAATAGAAAAATTATTTTCGATAGATCCTCGTATAAATGTAACAATAAAAGAGTTATGTAAATAATTATAAATCTAATTTAATAAATCTAAAATGTAAAATTATTTCTAATTTTAGTATTTTTAGTTAGAGTTGCAAAATTTTGTTTATTTTAATAATTAAAAATACATTAATCATGCAAATTTATATTAATGAAAAGTTTGTTAAGTTATTTTAATTATATAAATATTAATTAAATAATTATCATCTTAAATTTTAAATTGCTATATTAATTTAATATAAAAGGGATTTCATGAATATTTTAAAAATTTTAACATCAATTAGAAAACAAGTCAATAGTCAAGAGATGGACTTGTATAATATAAGGAAAAAATAAAAATAAATATATAATAGACTTCAAAGGATTAAAGAGAGAGGGATTTAAAATAATTTCAATAACATCAACAAGAAGGGAAAAAAAATAAATGGAAAGCAAAGAAAGGAAAGCTCCAACATTTACTTCACATACAAAACAACTAAGTAGAGAAGAGATGTCATGTACACACACACAACAACAAAGCCTTCCCTTTCTCTCTCTCTCTCTCTCTCTCTCTCTCTCCTATCTCACATTTCACCTTCCTCTTTTTTCACAGCCATTTATTAGATTCCTTGAAATGGTCTTTTCTCTTCTCTATTGGATTGTACAGATTCCCAGCTGAAAACACACATCAAAATCTGTTCTTTCTATTTTCCTTTTGGTTTTCTTCCCCTGTTAACTGGGTTTCTGTGATTTTTCATGAGCTATTAGGACACACAAGGTCTTGTGAGTTTCTGGGCGTTTAGTCTGTTTTCTTGGCAAACTCCTTTTTCTGGGTTTGTTGGGACATAAAGCCTCACGTGCCCAGTTGTTTTGTATAGACATATAAAGTTTTGAAGAGGACAAACAAAAATTCTTATGAAAAATTCTGAAAAAGAAGTTTCTATTTTGTAAAGTTTTGTTTTTGGTAAATTCAGTTTTCCTGTTTGTAAATTTTCATTGAATTTTCAATATCCTTCACTTTAAGCAAAAGAGAAAGACATGGGCAAGCAAGGACCTTGCTGTCACTGTGGAGTTACAAGTGAGTTCTTGTTCCTCCATTTTTTTTTCCTGATTAAAGATGGGGAAAGTTTTTCCTTGAGCTCACCTTTTTCAATCTAATGTTTCTATTAATGATTCAATCTTTTGTGCTGTGAAAATTTGACATTACCAATAAACAGTTTGACTATATATAACACGGAAAATGATACCTGGGTAAGGCTATTATATGAAGAACTTGAGTTGTTTCTCATTGCTTTTTTGTTAATCTATTGATTTGGATTAAGGCGATACTTGTTTATGTGACAAATGAGATATAGATTTGTTTTCTAATGAGTTTTCTTATTCAATTCATAGACCTTTAGTTTCTCCGCTTGTTGGTTCTTTTTCTTCGTCGACTTTTTAGTATAGTTTGAACTATCCTTCCTTACAGGAACAGAGTTTGGTGTCTTTTATACTGGGTCATTGGATAGACTGTATTGGATTAGTTGGCGCTTTCTTTTTTGTTTACCAAAGAATGTAATGATCCCGAATACTAAGTCAAAACTGTAGTTTTTTCTGTTTGTGTTCCTATGAAATTGATCAAATGAAGTTAGGGCCTTTGCATATGCTGTTAAGTTCCTGATGGAGCTGTTCATGTCTTTAATATGGAAAATATCGAACTATTCAAACATTGCATCGGGAATTCTAAGGTCTTAAACGTGTAATGCACATTGTTCTAATACAATCTCGAATCAACTTTGACTGTAAAAATGCCATTAGCTTTACAATTAAGTGGGAAGGTCATCATTTTGCTTTTATCTCGTTCAGTTAGTACCACTTGTTTGGACTATATTATGCACAATATGATTAGCTAATATACGTGTAGGAATTCAGTTATTGCATTTGAGTTTCAGTTTTGCTACACCAATGGTGTTTATGAATATAATCTTCATTCCTTAAGTTCCTTTGTTTGATAATGCATTTTTTGCAATTACTCTGTTTGTGTTTTGTTTATAAAGGGAGTGATAGTGGCACCATTATACTCTTTTACACGCCATTGTTTAGTGAAGTATCAGCCTTTTTTCCTTCTGTCATTTTTCAGGAAAGTGTCAGCCTGAGCTTGAGTAATGTATGAATGAAAATAGCTGTAAGAATGTTCTTTGAAACGTTAGATATATTCCTGCCCTTTTCTTGTTTCTTCAATATTAGAAATTTATTGGACAAGATTTTCGGAGTACCTTTTCCTGAAATATACATATTGAATGTTCAGATCTCTTTGTTGTTCAATTTAATCTATGTGGCATCTTGTGTTGTTACTTTTCATTGATGGCAATATAACATAAGTTGCAACAATGATCTGGTTTAGGCACACCTCTTTGGCGCAATGGGCCTCCTGAGAAGCCGGTACTGTGCAATGCTTGTGGGTCCAGATGGAGAACAAAAGGCACACTCGTGAATTATACTCCACTTCATGCCCGAGCAGATGTTAATGATTATGAGGACCACAGGAGCTCTAGGATGAAGAGCATATCGGTAAACAAGAACAAAGAAGTTAAGCTGCTGAAAAGAAAATTAAACCATGATACTGGGGTGGTTGGAGGGGTAAATACTGACTACAACCTGGGTTATCGAAAGGCTTTTGACGAAGATACCAGTAATAGGTCAAGTTCTGGATCAGCCATATCCAACTCGGAGAGCTGTGCACCGTTTGGTGGTGCAGATACAAGCGAATTGACAGGTTAAATGCTGACAAAAATTAATGTTCTTTCCGAAACAGGGAGCAAACTTAGAGATTGGCTGATATGGCTATTTCTATTTCCTAGTTACACTTTTGGCTTATATTCCTGGTCTCAGTCGTAATGATTGGTATAAGAGATTATAAATCACTCGTAACAATTCCAAAATGGTAAAAGGAAATAAAGGAACGAGGACCAATAGGAGATACATCATGACATTATTACTACCATTAAAAATAGTGTTTGGCTTCCTCAAGGAGCAGAAGTGGCTTACAGTGATTGTTGTTTAAAAAAAAAAAGTAGATAGAATGAGATCTTAATGGCAGTTGCTTACAGTTTATATTTCTTACGCTAACATGCTTGAAAGTTGGAACCTTTAGTTCTATGTTGCTGACGGATGTTATGAAGGATTGCAACTCACTTTAGTTTGCAAAATCTTGTACTGAACTCATAAATGGCTTCACTTAACTGTGTGTTATGGTTTCAGGTCCATCTCAATCAATTGTGTGGGACACAATGGTACCTTCCAAGAAGAGGACGTGTGTCAATCGTCCGAAGCCATCTCCGGTTGAAAAGCTGACAAAAGATCTTTATACTATATGGCATGAACAACAATCTTCATGTTTCTCTGGCTCTTCTGAAGAGGATTTGCTCTTTGAGAGTGAAACACCAATGGTTTCTGTGGAGATTGGACATGGAAGCGTTCTGATTAGACATCCAAGCTCAATAGCTCGAGATGAGGAATCTGAAGCTAGCTCCCTCTCTGTTGAGAACAAACAATACTCAACAAATGAAGCTTATTCACATTTTATGAGCCATCCTGTATATAGTGAGAGCAAGAGCATTAACAGAACATATGCTGCTAGTGATAAAGATAAGAATCCTTTTGGAAAACGAGTGCCACAAGCAGAACTGAAAAGGTAATTACTCAGGTTTCTATGGACGCACAAATTGATTTGGCTAGTCACATTTAGATTGGCGGATCTTTGATTTGGGTGTAGATACAATCAGTCAGTATCCTGGATGATCCACTGTTTTAACGAGTATGCTTGCAGTTTGCATTGAAGATGAAAATATAATATTGGGAAACCAGAGGAATGCATTACGGTTACTTTTGCTATGTTTAACTTTTGCTATTTGGAATTTCAGGGACAATTCTCACTGTGAAAATCTACAAGTCCTGGAAAATCATAATTCACTACTATGTAATGTCGATCTCAATGTAAGTTCCATTTGCTTTTACCTTCATGGTTTTGTGAAAGCAAATTTGATATTTATCTTTTGTTCTTGTCTGTGATCACAGTTACTTCTCAATGAGAACAGAAGTCCTGGTTTTTCTAATGTACTCGTGGAAATGGTGACTTGTTATGCATATAATGTCAAGATTCTGTAATTCGTTATTTCAATGTTATCTGCCATTTTTTTAATTATATCCTTTTCTATTAAATGATTTGTGGATTTTGAGATGTGTCAATAGCAATTGACTTTCAATATTTAGTCTACATTTGGTGATGTTCATTATGATTCACTGCATTTTTGTTTTAGGATATTCTTAATTTCGAGGAGTTTGCTAGAAACTTGACAGCAGAAGAGCAGCAGCAATTACTAAAATATCTACCTCCTGTAGATATTGCCAAACTTCCTGATAGGTTTGCACTTTGTCACTACGAGTAATAACTGTCAGTTTGGTTGGACGGTGAATATCGCGGTTACATTATGCAATAATATTTTTACGAATTTTCAGCCTTACGTATCCAAATGGTTATTGGGATTGGTGGAAATCTGCTAACAATTTTCACTTTGCTCCCATATTCTGTGTTGGGCAAATATCCTTATTTCCCATTATGTGTGCGTGCAATTTATCTTTAGTTTTTTTTAATGAAATTTGCAGGCATCTTCTATACGCATTCTATGTCACATAAATCAATTTAGTTTGCAGAAGCTGACCTGAGATGAAGATTAAAATGATTTCCTTTTGCATTTGCAGCCTCAAAGATATGCTTAATAGCCCTCAATTCAAGGAGGACATGTTTTCGTATCAGAAACTGCTTGCAGAAGGTGTCTTCGATCTCTTCTTTTCAGGAGCAAAAACTGAAGACTGTAAGACTGTAAAAAGGCTGGCATTATTCAATTTGTCGAAATCCAAATGGGTGGAACATTACCATGAACTAAAGGTTTGGGCTCATCTTTTTATGTAGAAACATTGTAGCTTGAGGATGTGGTAGTTCAGCTCTTTGTGATAGTTCACTAGTAAATAATTACTAAAGTCTCTTTGGGTGCAGAAGTGTACAGGTGCTAATGGCAGCTCAAACATTGTAAGGGGACAAAATGGCATTGCACCAAGTGACTCAACTCCTGCCAGTAGAGTAGGTGATAATCTTGGTAAAAAGTTTCCAGGTTAGCTAATATTCACTAATCTCAAGTATATTGTTGAAATGGAACTGCACTTTCTTATATATCTTTATATCAAAACTACAAATATTAGTGAAAACTAAGGTTATATTATTAGTTTTAAATAACGGGCAATATCATCTCTACTCGTTTTTGCATACTGAAAAATGTAAATTCATTTATAGATTCACAGTTCCTATACATTTAGAGACGATCAGGTTTGTTATCATCTGCTTACATGTTTCCTTGTTCTCAAGGATTGTTTTGCTTTTACTTCTTCAGAAGCAAGAACGATGAAGAGTCCTAAAAGGATTGGCACTAAGGCTACTTATGAAAACAAAGAAATTATGGATAATGATGGATCTTGCTTCAGCCCCAGAAGCTTATTTGCCATGCCTCCAGATGGTGGCTCCCTCATGCTGGATACTCCTTTTTCTGTTGAAGAAAGTTCTGATCAAGATCTTCTGCTGGATGTGCCCTGTAGTAGCTCATTTCCACAAGCAGAACTTCTTCACCCAACTCTAAGTTTTGGAACAAAGGCAAGCAATAGTAGTAGCTCCATACACCAATATCAAGTCCGTCCCTAGCACTGCCAAAACTGTTTATTTTGATTACTCAGGGGTATGTAGGTCCAACTTCTGCCAAATCCCATGGCTAGGATATCAGATTTTGCATGCCATACCAATTATGACGAACTGAATGAGGTGTGATGGTTGCTGCCTTTTCCCTTTTAATCAAACTTAATGTGTTAAGTGACAAATTTTTGGTGGGTTTTATTTTGTTTTGTTTTTGTATAGGTTGGAAGAAAGATTGTAATATATAGCTTGAAAGTTCCTAAAAGATGATTTCAAGAGTTATGGAACTCTTTTTAAGTTTTTTTGTTATATTGGAGAATATGTTAGGCAGCATCTTATCAGCTAAATTATGAACTGTTCAAACATGAAGGCAGAAAGTATTTTGAACTAACTTCAAAAGAAGTCGATACTTTTAATTCTATATTTTCGATATTTTGGCCTCCACCTTTATATCAGTCGGTACAAACTTAAATTTTTGGTGCAACTTGATACAAATATTTGGTATGGTATAACCCATTTCAATACCCATATGTGTCCAATAACAAATGATCGTTTGTTTGAGATAAAAATAACCACATATCGATGTCATATTCCAACGAAACTATGTTAATGCTAGTCCTCCTGAGCAATATTTCAATATGTAAGTGGGGCTGGACCTGTAGGTAGGTTGTAAAGCTGTCCTATACTGCTTGTTAAAGACAGGTGCATCCAATCTGGTTCATCGCATGCATCAAAATGGGATAAGACTGAATTATTACTCGACCACATAATAATTTTGATGAGAGAAAAATGCTCTAAAATGGGATCAGGATCACACGTCAGTTTCACAAGGCTATTTTCCCTTGTGGTCTTTCTTTTCGTCTTTAAAAAATTCCCAACCTTTACTCTTGCTCTCTCTCTCTCTCTCTCGGTCTATCTTTTTATTTGAAAGGCCATTGACATTTTAACAATGAAAAAGATTTGCAACTCATCTGCTAAAAAATGATAAAGAAGTCTGAAAGCAACCATTTAAAATCAGTGAAAGAGCAATCCAGAAGTCAGAATGTCCATTCCATTTCCACTCAGAGCAGAAGCTTTAATGCATGCATCATGGTGGGCCGAACATTATTGTTATGTCAACCAAGGTAATCTTTTGCTCCAAACAACTACAGCTCTCTGATTTAAAGAGAAAGTAGCAAAGGAAACAACAGTCACTTCTAAGGCTCTAGGCTGATCTGAAGCAAATTCTTGATGATGTACAATTATCAATACTAAATCAAAATGGATTATTCCGACATTTCAAACCAAAACAACATACTGAGTCATTGCAAGACTACTTCATTAATAAAAGGAAAAGGAAAGAACTATAATTTATTTGTGAAGAGACTAGAGAGTAGTCTAATTACCATACAAGTTACATACAAATTACACTATGCACAATAGCATTCATTTTGTTACAAAATAATGTATTTAGTCCCCTGCAACATTGTCAGGAAAGCAGAAAACTTTCCTGACAGTATATTTATCTATTAAAAGAGCAGCATCCTGTAGCAGCTATGTAGTTCAAAATCTTAAACACTCGTGTTTCAACATGTACAAGTTGTAAACAAAGTAATTGTGCCAATCAGTAGGTAGAGGGACCATACCGGATAATGGTATTATCTCCTCCTCAAGGAAAGGTCAAGCCACGTCTTTTTGCAGCCTCATAGATGGTTAATTTCTCTAGACAGGGATCATGGACAGAGTCCTGTGCAAGCATTCTAAGGACATCTAAGAGGGTAAGCTCCTCGCAACTTGCAGTGCGCTGAACACCATCACAACCCATTCCATCTTCTCTTGCATTTTCCTTTCCACATAATGATACTCGCATGTTGTGCTTTTGTTTATCATCTTTCTCCCTTCCACAAATGAGTGAAACACTAGAAAGAACGGATCTGAGCTTGCCAATATCATTACTGCTCTTTTTAGCTGAATTGTCCTCTCTCTGGTCCAATAGTCTGATAGCTTCACTGCCCTCTTCTTCGTTACTTATGCCTTCGAGTCTACTGCCACTAAGCCCTCGAAATGCTTCATCTTCTTGAAAGGAATCTAATAAGTCAGTAGAAAATTCAATCTTTCTCTTTGGGAAGCTTTCTCTACCTGGATGACTTCCCTTAGATTTATCAGCATCTATAGAATGATTTAATGTTTCAGCATCTAAATTACTCCTTGAAGTAGGTAAAACCAAATTCTTATCCAGTTTTACTTTATCTCGGGATAAGGAACACAATCTCTCTATTGATCTCATGAACTTGACAACAAAGCTTTCTGCTTCAGTACCTAAGCAGCCTCTTGGAGTTTCCAGTTTCGAGTTTTCACCCAAATTTTGAGATTTTTCAGACAAATATTTCAGTTTGTCCGCAGTTTTAATCAATATATCTAGTATGTTCCCAGCATCAGCAATTAAACTATTCATCGGAGTTTCCAACTCCAAAATTTTAGACTTCTTCAAAGGAGACTCGCATAAATCATCATTTGAAGGTAATTCCCTTTCAGCAACCCTAATTTCCGTGGAGTTAAAGAGAGTTACCGGACCCGAATCGAAATGAGACCCCATATCCGTATCCCTCCCCAAATCAACGGCCACCGAGTTTTCATCATTTACTGCTCTCTCCGCCGGGAGATTCCCGCCAGAATCAACGGCCACCGATCGCTTCAGCTGTTGCTGATGTTGTTCCTGAGAACTGGCCAGCGAGGAACCTTCCGGTGGGGTGTGAAAAAGGTCGTTGTTGTCAGTAGGGGCATTAGCGCCTTCATGACATTCCTCGGGACTTTCCGGAGGGGAAACCATTATGATTCCGGTACAATCCACCGGAAACTCGCCCGAACCCTCGGGGAAGAGTTCGGAATCAGCCTCCTCCGGCTCGAGAGCGAACGGGCAGCGACGTAGTAGTTCCTCTTGAGATGAGGACACGTGGCAGAGGCCCGTCATAAAAGCGAAAGGATCCATTGTTGTCTCCCTCAGTACGAGACTCGAGTAGATGTGAGAGACTGAGAAGAGAAACAGTGCTTGCATTAGGGTTTTAGCGTTTGAATTTGGGGTTTTGATTTTTTAAGTTCGTTGAATTCCCGCGCTTTTCTTATTAACGACTAGAGATGAGATCGACGGTGGATTAGTGGTTTTGATGATTTCCCTTTACTTGTTCCATTCGACATGTCGTTTAGAAAGGGAATAAACAAATCTCTGAGACACACGAATGTGTGTAAAATAAAATTTAAAATTTAAAATATTTGAATAATGACGTCAATAACGTGGAAGGTGGGCCACGTCAGTTCCTGAGAAGTGATTGGTTTCCTAATTTTGCTTTTTGGATGATGTTAAGGAGATGAGGTGTTATCATCAAATTGCTTCTTCACATTGGATAAGGTAGTTTTGCTTTTAAGAAAGTAATGATTGCATTATATGATTGATTAGATACATTTTAATTTTTTGAATTAATTATCAAAAATTCAATCTTTATTCAATTATATAATATTTCCCTAATTTTTTTTCAATTCTATAAAAATATTTCAACTCTTAATTTTGGTAAAAATAATTAATGATACAACGACTTGCATCAAATTAATATTTTTATGTTATATAAATTTTATTATTTAATAAATTAAAAACATTAAATACTCTAAAATAATTATAAAGCAAAACATACGAAAGAATATATAATTATTTCATAACTTTTGTTATTTATAATTTATTAAATAATACAAAATTTAAATAATACAAGTATAACATATAGTAGTCATATGACAAGAATACTTAATAATTTAAACTTTAGTGATTCCAATAATTATCATAATAAATATATACTAAATTACTATGATATAATAATTGTTCTATATAACTTAATTTATATTGAGCATAACTACCAAATTAATAATTTCTTTCTTTTAAAAGATGCTTAATGAGAATTTCTTTTATTTTTTTATGAAAAAGGATGTTAGTATTTTTTTAATGAATCTTAAACAAAAAATGCAATATTTATATTCTACTAATTTTTTTATTACAAAAATATTAATAGTCAT
This sequence comes from Erythroxylum pelleterianum, assembly GCA_027563865.1. Classification (NCBI taxonomy): domain Eukaryota; kingdom Viridiplantae; phylum Streptophyta; class Magnoliopsida; order Malpighiales; family Erythroxylaceae; genus Erythroxylum; species Erythroxylum pelleterianum. The sequence continues at coordinate 21,238,365 of JAOQMR010000001.1, read as the reverse complement.
ATATATATAATAACTTAAGATAGGAAAGAAATATTTGCGAATAAAAAAACAAAATTCAACCAATTTTCTTATGCAATCCCATGTAATTACAATTTCCTCAAGTATTAAGGCTTGTGTTGTAGGTGTCTTTTAATTAAAATCTTTTAAATTATTTTTAATTTAATAATATGAAAAATAACATATTAAAATTAAAATTCATTAAATTTGATTTTAAATTATTAATTTATCAAATAACTTACTTTTACTAAAAAATTCAACAGATTCGATAAGTTCAACCGTAAAAACTTCAAAATAGTTGACTTTTTTATTCGATTTTTAATTTTTCAATTTGATTTATATTAATAACTCTTGTTGTTAAAAGTCGATCTATTTATTAATTAATCGACCGATTTTGTAAATTAATTGATTTTCGTTAATCATTTAATTTTAATTTAATAATCTCCTTTTTCAATTAAGCATTAAATTCTTCAGATAATTTCTTTTAATTATAGTGCAATATTTTTAATTTTATTTAATATGTAGACAATTTTATAATAATCTAATACTAATTAAAATTTTAAAACATTAAATTAATTTCATATATTACCGATTTAACTTCCATTCCTAATTTTAAAACATTAGATATTTTTATTTTTTTTAGGTCTTAGACTAAGATATTTATCAGAGGATCTAGTGACTAATTCCTTTGCTAGTTTGTAGGCACCTCATAGGGTGGGACAGTTGGTCCAAAAATTTAAGGCTGCTCTATACCCAAAGTCAAGAATCGAACCCTGACCTTCGGTTAAGGATGGATGAGTCCCTTTTACTATTTCATCATATATTATTTTAAACGATGTGAAAGTGTACGGGGTTGGGTACAAGGTACAGATAGTCTTGGGCAACAAGGAATACGAGCAAACTTAGCTTCAACTACATGATCAAAAGTCGTTGCCAGAAGAGAAATCGGTGATCTATACGTACATGATTTGACCCCTCACCCCACTCTTTGAGTTCTATCTTATAATTAACTCCTAATCTTTTTGAGGTTAAGATGTTTACACTTCTCCTCCCAATCTACACCAGCAATTGTCTAAAACCAAAGTAGTGAACATGAAGATTTGTTTACAGTACACATTTTATATGCTCTTCCCTTTTCCCTGTCCTGGAAACCAAAACAATGAAAATGAGCTCAAAATCTCCACTCTCTTCTTGTCTTTTCTTTCTAGGATTCTTTATCGTCACCATCTCCAATTCTTCGTCTTCTTCCTATGGGAATCCAATATCTGCTGCCATCAGCGCCATCAATGGTGCGGCTAATGATACCAAGAACGTGGTACAAGGTGCTGTGAACGTCTACACCACCACCAAGAACAGCACGGAAGGTGTCATCAATGGTGCGACCAATGCATATAACTTTACTAAAAACGTCGCGGAAGTCGCCGTTCACCGTGGCGATGACGCCGGTCCCAAAAGCAATGGGGCACATTGTTCGGACGTCTCTGGTCGTGCATTGATTGCTTCCATGACTCTCCTGCTGCTTGGTTACTCCGCTGTGCTCATGCTTTCCTGAACATAACCTCGTGAAGAGCTTTTGCAAGCCTATATATATATATATATTTGATACAAAATTGATATATTGATTTCGTTTGAAATATAATGTATATGTATATTTGTGTGTATATATATAATGTATATGTATAAATGTATCTCTACTATTTAGGAGTAAAGTTGCGTATTACTAGCTAGACTTCTTAGATTATATGTCTCAGCGTAATTTTTACAAAATATTGTTGTTATATATTACATACACAGGTTGGATAAAATTAACCCTGTAAGGTATTGTCAAAATCTGGTCATAAGAGAAAATTGTCAACTATAATAAATAAAGTTCAAGAATAATTGTTTTAAATATAAATTAAGAAGATCTTAGGATTAATTATAATAGACATAATTTTATTTTAATTTTTATTATTATAAAAATTATTAACTAATCTGCATAACACTATTTAATTAATTTTCTGTGATATTTCATAAATTTTTTTGTTTATTCATAATTTTTATTAAAATTCAAAAATTTTCATGCTACGTAATTTTGGATAAAATTAATAAAAATATGATAATTAAACAATATAAGTAATAATTTTTTAAAAAAGATGAAAATTGAAATAAAAAATTCCAAATCATCCCACAAGCATTTAACTATTCATTTCAAAAGTTCAAATGGTTCAACCGATTTAATTGTAAAAATTTTAAAAGGTTAAGTTTTTCAGTTTGATTTACTTTAATAACTCTTATCGTTCAAAACTGATCAAATTAATAAGTAACTGATCAATTTTTGTAAAATAATAAATTTTTATAAATTAAAATAAATCAATTAATAAGAAAAATCTTATAAGTTATATTTTAAATTCTTTAATTTTATTTCATCTTTAATTAATTTTATATAATCTAAAATAAAATTTTAAATCTTAAATTTCTTATTTTTAATTCTAGTTCGGTTTTTTAAATGTTAAATTTAATCAAGATTGTATCAGCACCAACTTAACCACATGAGTGGAGGCCCTAATGGTCAGGAGCCAGAGCAGAGCCAGGGGACAGAGAATCCCTGGCCAACTTAACGGAGTCACGGTAAAATTGGAGTATCGCGTCATTCGGCCAAGTCATGCCAGCAAATAGCTCTTCTTCCAAGAGCTTTGGAACTCTGTGACTACTTGCAGAACAGCTATGGCTATGAGTTCTCTTTATGGCTATATCTCCAACAATATGTCATCACCTCCCACGGCTTCACATCATTGTACTTGTTTTGGAGTAACAGGATAAAACATGTATGGGTATGAAATCAAACTTAACGGTTGGTATCAAACTATCATTAGTTCATTACAGAAATATCATTTTGATTCCTTGCTTTTTGGTAATACTCCGTTCTTCTGATAATTCAGAAGAATGAGAGTCATTGTTGCGGAGTTTTGAGGGTCATGTATGGTTGGACTTTTAAGCGTTAAAACATACAAATATCAAATTGCAAGACAGACACACTTAGCCCGTTTGTTTTTATTTTTGTTTTTAAATTCAGTTAAAAATATTTTTATTTCAATATTTATTTCTTTTTCTAGTTTTAATTTTCTGATTTTTAAAAATTATGTAAACGATTAAAAGTGGTTTTTTTATTTTCTATTTCTTTTTATAATATAATTTATTATTAACTAAATATCTGTTATTTTAGTATTTATTATATTAATTTTTAGTAAAAATTAAGAATATTTTAATTTAATATTATATATTCAATTAATTAAAATTAATTATTAATAAAAACTATGAATAATTTAACTTTACTTAATAATAAATGTAGTTAAATTTAAAATATCTTCATAATATATAAATTTTAAATGAAATATGATTTAATAATTAAAATATATTAAAAACAAATATTAATTTATAAATAAAAAGCTAATTTTATATTTATTTTAATAAAGTAAAATAATTTTAATAAAGTATGTTAATAAATATTATATAAGAAATTAAAATAAATTTATTTAATTAAAATAATTTATCTTCAATATTTATCTAATATATAATTATTATCAATAATAAAAATATAACTACATTATCATCAAGTTTTTAAATTTAAAAGAAAAACAAAAACTAAAAATAGAAACTAAAAATTGAAAACACAACGAAAGAATATAAGTGAAACCAAATAAATTGTTAGTTTCTAAAAATTAGAATTGTTTTTTATCGTATAATTCATTTATTAATTAATAATTATATTGTAATTAATTAAAATATAATTAATTAAAATATAATTAATTAATTAATTAATTAAAATAAAATTTTGTTTCTTAGTATTTTTAAAAACCAACCACTATCAATGATAATGATAATCATTCCTTTGTCTTAACCAACCATCATAATTATAATGATAATATCCATTCTCATTCTTTACTATATTCATTCTCATTCCTATTACCATTCCCCTGTACAAACCAACCGCACCCTAAAAAAATATAATGCAAATGTGAACTGATCCCAACCTCTATCCCTTACTTGTTTGTTGTACGGATACTCCCGTTTGCCTAACGGGGTATTCTTCTGATCTTGAAAAATATTTGCAAATTTTGGGTGAGTTTTGCGAACTCAATTAGAGGTCATCATCGATGGCTCATCCAGTCACATAACGCATACTTCATATTCACATCATTTCACATTTCACATTTCACACTCAATACAATTTAATCATTCATATTATGCATATGCAGTGCACATGAGACCCACTTTTCATTTGTTACTTTGTTATGACCGAGTGTCTAAACTATCCCGTATCTATTAGATACTAGGCTTATTACTAAATATCCCTTATCCGATGGGGATACTGGGCTCATTTTACATAGTGAGCCTTAGGCTCTTAATCACTTTTGAGCTCGAGACTCTTTTTCACACTTTGAATTTTAAGCTCTGATCGGTGGCTCCTCTAGTCACAACTGCCATTATGTTTCATGCATTCATGAAATGGATTGCATCAATTACAATTGCATATTCTCATTCACTTACATTCACATATTATCGGACCTTAGTCCGACATTCAACATTAAAGTTGAGAATCACACTTTCATTTATATGCAAATGCACATTCAAAACACATTTATCATCGAACCGTGGTCCGGTATTTAACAATCATATTATGTACACTTATTTCATTTCATTCACATACAAGTAGCACTTCCAAATCAAACATCACAATCATCGAACCTTCATTGTCTGGAATTAACAATCAAGACACATTCATTTGATCATTCAGTAGTCAATTAATATAAAAATTCAAACAAAACAAACATTAAAATGAGACCATCTAGGTCTACTCACAATACGCTCCAGATTAGCATTAGCTTCTATAATCTTGAAATGTCTGAATGCGAACATTTAACCTGCACGTCACAATTATGCAATACACACGTTTCATACACATTAATAATTGCACAATTATAAGTATTCGGTTATGCACAAATATGGAATATATACAATGCATGCTCAATGACAATCCCGGGTATCTTTCCAGTATTCTCATCACATTATCAATCATATTTCAAAATTCACCTAAGGATAATTCGTACTTAGGTTTATACCTCAATAAAACTATTAGAATCAAAATTCAGAATTCAATTACTCGTCATTTCATTTATAGCATTATTAGCTCTCACAGTAACCAAATCTCATTCACTTTTATTTAATACCCATTACTTATTTCCTTTGAATCCCGACTATAATCATATGCACCTCTTCATTTTCATTATACACAAGTCTTTGGTACTTTAATACTAACAATTAATTCACTAATGTTATTCCAGCATTAAAAGATCAAACATTATCCAAACTCTCATTTCTTCTTATAACATCTCCCAAAATTCCAAACCTTTAGGTCTATTTTTCATGAACATTCTGAGTAGGAAAATGAAGTAATTTGTAACACTTTCTTCTAAAAAAGTGTTCCCCATGGTCTTAAGTTTCTAATGACACCAAAATCATTCAATTTGATTCAGTAATCTGAAAGTTACACTCCAAATATTTTCGGACTGCTTTTATTCTGAGACAGTATCCTATACTAAACTTCCATCTAGAAATTGAAAGTCTTAGAGACTGAATTAAAATTATGTTTCTTCATATAAGTTATATCCCTATATCTCTAGTTTACTCCAAATCAAAAATCAGCCCATTTAGATAACTACAGAATAAGATATACCCAAAATACTGATACATGTTCAGTACGGGATTTCGGGGCGACGAACTCCTCCAGAGAGGAATTCTCGTGAAATTTTCACAAGTTCATCGCAGTGAAGCCTAGAGTTGGTCACGGAGAACGTTACCCGAAAGAAATCCTAGCTAAATCCTTCAAGTTCCCCGCGGTGAATTTTCACAAAAGTATACCCAGTTTTTCCACTTCAGGTCTTCAGGTCAGATTTCGAGACTCTTCTAAATAGAATTTGAATTCGACTTCTTCATGAAAAATGTAGCCATATGTCTCTAGTTTAGTCAAAATTAAGAATCCTATCATTTGAATAACTAGAGAAAAAGTTATGGCTAAAAGACTAAAGCATACTCAGTGAACACTTTTCCAGTTAATAATCTTCCAATTTTCCAAATTTTACACCTAATATAACTTGTACAAAGATCACCCTTTTCTAATTCATTTACTCTCCATTCTCTACTCCATTTCAACTCAATAACATTTACAAACCCATTCATATATTTGATCATTAACCCAAAAACAGAACATCCACATGTTCATTCATTCATCAATTTAATTCACTCATCCAAACACATTATATGGATCATCCAACTTCCAAAACATCTCTATAATAATTTATGAATCATTACTCATCATACATATCCAGAAACAAGACATTTACTTAAATTTTGCATCACCCACGACACATACATAAGCATTGCATATCAAGTCATCAAATCTCAATTTTCTCATCAATCTTGATTCATTTAAACATACCCATGACATTTAAAGCATAACTTACTTGGTTTAGCTTCCAATTCTTCAAACTCTTCAAGATCACCAAGAATCCCTAATTTTCCATGCATCCCACGTAAATCATCATGGAGGTTGGAAGGTTTAGGTTTTCTTGAGGCAATGAAGAAGACAACATGAAGGAAGTAGAAATTGAAAGATGAGAGGTTCAACGTGGGTGGAGATTTAAAGAATAAAAATCAAGAAGAAGAAGAGAAGAGAAGCAACGGAGAGGAAGATGGAGAGAGCCAAAAACAAAACCCTAAGCTTCTTTTAACTTAAAGCATCGTGGGAGACAAAAC
>JAOQMR010000001.1:21213964-21229875 GCA_027563865.1 Erythroxylum pelleterianum | reverse complement strand
AACTCAAAGATTGCAAATCTGCAGTAGCTTCATTTAATTCCCATTGAGAGTTGAATCTTCACAGATACACCAAACACATTACATACACTAATTTGTGAAAGACTTAAGCTATAATCTTGGAGGAGCATCATACAATCTGATTACGAAATAGAGGAGACAGAAGTTCCAACATTTTCCAGCTGAAGGAGTCTTGCATGAACATAGCACACCAAGTGTTCGACCATTTGCCACCAGCAGATTTCAAGCTCGACAGGGCAGCAGCTGAAGCTTCCATCTTCGAATCCTCAGAGCTTCACTTTCAACATGTTCAATCAGATTAATTTTTAGATTCCCTGCAAATGTGGTCAATTAGAAACACTAGATACATTGAGGGGCAAATTAGGATCAACAAGAAGACGAATGATATAGGTCACGTCAATAGGATTGTGTTTGAGGATTGTGTTTGGAAGTAACCAAAATAAATTTACCGAGATTCCAGGGCTGCAGTACACTTACACCATGGTTGAGAAAGCAAGAGCCACTTGCTTAAAAGACAACCCTAGTAGAAACAAAGAGAAGCAGTATCCAGAAGGAAATTCACAAGGAATGCAATTCCAAATGTTCTTCAAGAACTCTAAAGGAAGAGAAATGGGATGGGGCAAGGCGTGTCCCATCTTTGTTGGTGATCAGTTCCATCCTGGGAGTGGGAATGAATATGTGATGAATCCACTAAGCTCGCAACCCACTAAAATCTACCATAGCAGTTTACTGAACATCAGCTACTCAATGAACATAATGACATCAGAAAATGCAAATATCATAGAGTACAAACATGTTGAAATCACTGCTGAAGGAATTTATAATACTGAAACAGGAGCTATGTGCTTGATAGGCTGCAAGCATCTTGATTAAATCAATCCAACAGTGATAGATGATTCAATGGACTGTGAGATTCTTATCAATCTACAGTTCCCTACAATAGAATCTAGGGATTACATCAAGGGATATATTGAAAGCCAACAGAGAAAGACTGACCTTTTGCTCTTTGAGGGGGTGGTTGGTTCGCAAGAAGGAATAGTAATAAGAATGAGAATGAGAATAAATATAGTGAAAAATAAGAACGGATATTATCATTATAATTATGATGGTTGGTTAAGAGGAATGAATGATTACCATTACCATTGATAATAGTTGGTTTATAAAAAATATATTGAGAAATAAATATTTATTAAATTTTAATTAATTATATGGTAATTAATTAATATAAATATATTAATTAATTAATTACAATATATTAATTAATTAAAATATTATAATTAATTAATTAATTAATTATATTTTAATTAATTATATTGCAACTAATTAATTAATTAAAATATATTTAATTCGTTAATTAATTAATTAACTAATTAATTGTAATTAATTAACTAATTAAAAAATGAGTCACTATTAAAAAATGAGTTTCATTCCTTACCAAATGGAGAGTAAAGAGGATTCCTCAAAAGTGTGATATTAAATTATTGCCCCTAATAATTAATGACTAACAACTCACTTTTCATTCTTTACCCATCAATCCCTTCCTAAAACCATCAACCAAACACCCCCTCTCTTTCTTTCTCTGCCGTTGCTTTGTACAATCACAAGCAAGTGAATTGGTACAGGGCTACTGACATGGATTAGTCATACATGTTTACCAATCCTGCAGATGATTACTATTCCACTGTGGGATGTCATAGGTCCGCTTCTTGCAACAATTATAATCCTCCAGCAACCGTTAGGTGGTATCTTCTTCATGCCCAACAAGTTCATGGAAATTGACTAGTGGTTGATGATATACAAATTGTGCAGTCTCAAGTTTTTGGCAGTTTGTGAGACCCCTTTTCGGCAAATGGCTTTTCAATAATTGGGAAGAGTCGGTGTAACTAAATCTGTTAATAAAATTGGCAAAGGACTTGAAATATTGCAAGGTGCTTAAATTATCCATTTCGGGGGAACAATCTGCTAGTCCAAGAGGAACATGACGGTGAGTTGACCATCATCAGTTAGCTAGTGATAGAGAAGGCACTCAGAAGCAAGGCTTCTAGGATCTATGATGAATGATGATGTATGCTGCAAGTCAGGCGTAAGGGTGGTTGAACAAGGGCAAAGTTAGAGAGGCTGCAGATGGATTTGCAGCTTCAAAGGTTTATGACATTGAAGCTTGGAAAACTTACAAGCAAATCAAATTATGTTTTTAGATGGTTACTCACTTATGTCATAACTCCTAAAACGTTGGGATATAAGTTATAACTATTTGTCTACCACAACTAGAAGTTATTGCATCTTGGTGGTTTAGTTGAACTCCTTGGAAGTGATGCATCATAAGCTCGTGTAATGATCCAAGAAGGGTCCACCTCTTTTCCAAAATCTGCTAACCTGTGAATTAGAAACAGATTTGACAACTCTCTTCCAAAAGTTGCTTACCTGTGAATTAGAAACAGATTTGACATTTGAGAATACAATTGACTCAATACCATTATAAAATCAATTAGGCTTCTTGTTCATTGAACAAGAACTCGAGCCGCATTTATAAGGTAGCACAAAAACTGTGTACAAAAATCATCATTTGAACACCATAACAAAGAAAACACCAGTCCAGAGAAACTACAACATGAATGTGCAAAATCAAAGAACCGCTGTATCCTAAAGAATACTGTAATCATTTTCATCATTCATGCGAATGTAACACATTATAGCCACAACAAATATAAAGTAGGACGAAAGCTCCATTGCAAGCGCTCCCCAGCCAATAACACCAGCATGCTTTAAGATTGCTGGAATTGCAATACTTCCAATTGCTGAAGCTCCTGTTAAGAACTTGGTTGCATTGATCCATCTGTTACCAGTTATACAAAGAGAAGGATATTAACCATGATACTGATCAATCTGAAGCTGAAGAATAAGTCGAATCTTAAACGTTTCAAGGTATAGAGTCTAACCCACTGTTGGATTCTGTATAAAGCGAAGAACTGTCCGACCCAGCAAAGAACAACAAAGGCATGGGAAGAAGAACATACATAATTACTGCAAGATACAGTGTGAAGAGTGCCATCAAAATGCCCAATTTCAAGCTTTCATTATAACATTCATAGGGACTTGATGATGCTAAGAACACTAATACGCATCGGCCTACTGTCATTTAGAAGATCAAAATCATGCCAGCAATTGAGTCATGCATCTGTTACTGTCCATATTTCAGTTACGGATTAGGAGAAGAGGTAATATCTTCCATATTTCAGTTTTAGATAATTGGGTATGCTCGTTGTTAGGAAAATGAAAACTTTTACAGCAAGAGCACAAAAAAGTCGAGCAAATCCCTTAACTAGCCCAAGAAGCACTCACCAGTAAGCATTGGCCACCAATTATTGTACAGTGCACAGGCCTGCAAGATCGAAAACAACAATTGAGAAATTACCAAAAGATAGGATAGACAGTACTTTATTTAACTCAGCTGATGGAAAAGATTTAAGGTTATTAAACAAAGATGTCATCTACTAACCAGAATTTGCAACACAACCCCTCCAGACACCAAAATTGCCAAGAAAGCCAACTTCCCAGTATGCAAACAGGACCTCACATAACCCGGTAAGTCTGCCATCACCTAGTTGCATAACCTTGATATGATAGCAGCTGAAATGAAGACAAGCTACATAAATCAGCAAACAGAAGATATTGAGGCTGAAGGCTATGAACGGAAAAAGTAAATTAGGCAGATTGTTTATGCTACAAAAGATCTGTCTGACAGAAAATAGTTGACTTTGCCATAGATCTTGCTAGACACATATGTTGAAACACCAGCACTCCCTGAAGTAGTTCATTTCCAAAAGTAGTTAAGAAGCCAGGCGATTGATTAAAAGCTTTACTAAGATGAATGGTATGGGAAGAGTCGATTATTAAAGTGCCCATCCGATTATGAAGCATGCTAACAACCAATGGTGGTTCGGAATCCATCAATCCAAAGAACCTGGGGAAATAATGCTTCCAAAATCAACGTTGGACACTCTATAGTAAGTCAACCAACCCCATATTGCAGCACGTTAGATCTGTTTAAGTTTTTGTCAATCACAACTTGCATAAAAACCAGAAAAAAAAAAAGAAAAAAGGATGAATCAAATATGCAAATTTGCAGAGACTGACAGCCATAGGACAAAACACGAGTGTTCTCCTTAGAATCAATTAACAAAATTTCAAAACATTAAACCCATCAAGCAGTTCTTTTAGCACATAGTACAAAATAAACAGAAGTTCAGAAGCAGAACGGGGAATCCTGCAACTCCAGGAAACAGTCTGTCAACTACATAAAGATGAAAACTTTTAAGCATTACCACACACACCCGCGATTATTTTCTAATAAAAACATAACAGTAAGAACATAACTTGCTAATAACGATAAACCCACAAAAGAAAAAGAAAGAAGGAACTTGAAGGGGAAGATGAAGAACACCCAGAGCGTGATTCAGCGCCATGATTCCAAACAAAGAGAAAACAACTTACTCGAAGAATACCCAATTAAAGGAATTTCGACGCAAAATTTCATCTAAGAAAAAAAGAATACCCACCAGAACTTCAGATAAAGTTTGAAAATTTGCTCTATAAAGTGCTAGTCCCCGCCATGAAAGGGATCTGCCAGGCACCCTTTCTCTTACAGGTCAGAGGAGAGTGGGCAACGACGATACTGCAAACCTTTGGTTATTAGTTAAACAATTTTGTCGTTAATTAAAAAACAAATTAATCTAATAACTCTGTTTTTAGTTTTGAAAAAAAAAACTCTGTTTTTAGTTTTTGTTAACAAAAATTTGTTAATGTTAATACAATTAAAATAATAAATTAATATTTGTAAATTTTATCATATTTTAATAGAATTTAATAATTAAATATGTAATTAATATGTAAAATATTTTTAATTATTTATTATAATTTTTAAACGCAACAATTGTTTAAAATCCTTTCTTTCTTCAAACGGAACAAATAAAGATACAATCAGACCGATTCTTCATCTAAGTTTCAGGATATTTCTCAATGTCTCGGCTATTCATGAAAGGTGTGCAAGAGATAAATAATCATTTGCTTCATGAAGAAATTGAAGAACTTCGTGAGAATCCTACTAGAACGTATCAATTCGACTTGAGATCTTGTGTGAAGCATTGTCAAATTAAAATACCCGACAAACATTATCTCTTCTTAAAAAGAAGGTGATCCAGCCGTGCCTTTTACTATGACTACCTTGTTATGATTTCACTCCAGTCACTAGTCCTTCTTTTGACATCGCCTTCCTTGCGATAACGACTTCAAATATGACAAGATCTTATAAAGTGACGGGTGGTGTGCACAATATTACTAATTTGTAATCAAATATTTATAAATATTTTTATTTTACAAATAAAATTTTTTAAAAATTAGTTTTTTAAAATGTTTTAAATATATTTATATTTGTCAATACTCAATGCTTACTATTTTTAAATATTTTTGTTTTTAAAAAATTATTTTAAACTTTAAGGTATTCTATTTATTGTTTTTATTATCAATTAATATTAAATAATGTTATAACTGAAAACGGAAGATATAACATCAAAAGCAAAATTTTTATGACTTTTTGTAAATTAAAATAATTATAAAAATTTAACATCGATTATAAATGAACTAAATAAATTTTAATTAAATTAATAAAATAACTGTTAATAATTATTAATTATGTGTGTGATTTATTGGATGGTTGGGTGCTGGTGGGATATTAAATTGTGGGATGGCCCAATAAAACACAAATATTTAAATTAGACATAAATTCAAAAATTTGATGGTTCTTATTAATTAACTTTGTTTAAAGATGAATAAATAGATTGGTAAAATAGGAAGGAAGGAGGGCTTAAGCCCTTTAAGAGGTGGCTTGCCTATATTATGGAGTTTTACTTTTTTGATATTTAAAGCATTAAAATGTTTGTGCTTTATTTCACAAAATCTAATTTAATGAAAGAAACAAAATTTTTGAAGCATATGATTATTAAATAAAATACAATTCACTAATAAAGATAGATCAAGACTAGTAACATAAAAATATAAACTCCAATGTTTTAAAAACCTAACCGGTTCAACTGATTTAATCTTAAAAAAATTGAACTGTTTAATTTTTCGGTTCTGTTTTCAACTTTTAAATTTGATTTATTTTAATAACTCTTGGTGCAGATGAGTTAGTGAGGGGCTTTTTTGGTTTAAGTGAGGTTGCGGGTTCAAACCCCCTTCATGTATGCAGCCGTTTAAAACTTGGAGTTAGAGCTTTGCGTCCTGCAAGAGACCTACCCCGCTCGAGCGGGAATTAGTCTGGGTGTTAGATGGCTTAAAGGTACCTTCTCATAGTTAGGACCCTCCTAAAATACCTCGTGGGAAAAAATCACTTTATTAATTAAAAGGTCAATTTTAAAAAATTAACAAGTTCTTAAAAATAAAAATTAATTAATTGATTTTCATTTAACATTATTTTTCAATTAAACTTCAAATTATGTTATAATTAAGGAAAATATCATTCAATTATATTTCAGAATTCTTAATTTTATTTAATTTTTAGCAAATTTTATGACGATCTAATACAAATTGAATCTTTTAAACCTTAAATTTTTTGTCTTACCGTTTTAATTTTCGACCTAATTTTTAAAACATTTATAAAAACTACTTTACATCAAAATATTTTAGAAAACTATCAAAATATGGATAATATATTGATACGCAACTTCCATTCCCTTAAAAGAAACATTAAAACATAATATCTTTTCTTTGTACTTTCGTAATATTGCGTACTATTAAATCTTTCCAAATTTCACGTTTCAGCGAATTACTAAATACATTAAATTAAAAATATACTACATTTATTTATTTTTAAATATATTAAAATTTAAAAATTCCACTTCAAAGCAAAACTATATCTTATATGTACGAGCATTTACTCTTGTAATTATCTTGAAATTTTAAGATAATTTGTAGGGAATTTTAAACAAAATATAATTATCTTGAAATTTTAAGATAATTTGGAGTTTTTGATTTTTAAGCAAATTAAAATTATCTACTGTAGTTAGATAATGACAAGAAAGATTAAGTTTTTTTTAATAATAAAATGTCAAAGATAGCTAATAAAATAACAAAATAAAGGGGAAAAAAAAGCACCGTTATATATATGTTCTGCGTCCAGAAAGTTGCTTCCATGGAAATTATTGTGCTTTCTCACTGCACGTACACTACATCTAGCTGACTACTTTTACTTGCTCAAGCACTCCCCACTTGAACACCGACACCAAAAGCCATTTATGGCACTTTAGAGATCTATAGAGAGAAGAGAGACTGACTTGGTATTGGAAGAGTTCTCTGACTCTGAGGTTAGATCCACTACTCTTGTTCTTTCACTTCTTTGCTTAAAAGTTGAAACCTTTTTTCCTTCTTTTCCTTGTCTCACTCCTTTTTCTTCCTGTGTTTGCTAATTCAACACGTTTACGAACTGGGTTCTGCAGCTTTTGTTATTACTAAGAAACTTCTCTAACTTGGTGCTTAAATCCGCTGTTAAGTATCAGCCGGAAGAGTTCACATTAGCATTCTTCTTGTTTTCTAGATGATAGTGGCAGGAGTTATGAGATTGTTTTGTTTGAACTACATTTTAGCATCTTTTGTTCTTCATGAACTTGGTCTGAGCTTCTTGGCTAGAGCGGTGAAATTGGAGTTGTTTTAGTAGTACTTATGACAGATTTGCTTGGTGGGTCTTCAGAAGTTTAGATAGAAGTTTGTATTGAGTTCTATGGGAAATCAATCAATTATGTTCAAGTTTTTACGTATCTTGGATGGGTTCAGTTGTTTCCATCGTTATTCTGATCCAAGTTTTGCGTTTCCATGCATGTTCCTTTCTTTTGGAATTATTTTCCCAAGCTTTATATTAGTAATAACTTGTACTAGATTTCGAAGTCATAAAAAACAGTGATCTGTAATATCTGACTACTTATATGCTTCAAGTCTGGGTCATCTTGCCTAGAATCAGTGACACCATACTTAAATTTGTTTCCTTGATCCATCATGAACTCTTACAACATTCTTGGCTGTCAAGGGATCTAAGATCAAAGTTGATTTGAACTCGTCTGATGTGAACATCGATAGTCTCAGGCAGTAGGCTTCTTGGCTCACTATTTTCTAAATATCTGTACTAATTTGTAGTTCAACTTCTGAAAATGCTTTTTATTCCGTTCTATGGCATGCTTCTTCATCTGAATTACGATTATGGTACATTTTAATGTGTTACAGGGATTCATCCAGCAAGAAAATGGCCTCTAAATATAATCCCTCCATCCATAGAACACGAGGCCCTTTGTCCATATTCATTGTGTTTTGTTTGTGCTGTTTATTCTATGTCCTGGGTGCATGGCAGAAGGGTGGTTTTGGAACGGTAGATACCATAGATTTGGGGCTCAGCAAACAAACAGATTGCGACTTCAATACTGATCTGAATTTTGAAAGTCATCACAATTATGTTGAGATTGTTGAGGCACCTAAGCCAGAAGCCAAGATATTTATGCCTTGTGATGTTAAATACACCGATTATACTCCTTGCCAAGAACAAGACCGAGCAATGAAGTTTCCACGTGAGAATATGATATACAGAGAAAGGCATTGTCCCTCTGAAGAGGAAAAATTACATTGTCTTATACCAGCACCAAAAGGTTATAAGGCTCCATTTCCTTGGCCAAAAGGCCGCGATTATGTCCACTATGCTAATGTTCCATACAAAAGTTTAACGGTAGAGAAGGCTGTTCAAAACTGGGTGCAGTTTCAGGGTGATGTGTTCAAATTTCCAGGAGGAGGAACCATGTTTCCTCAGGGTGCAGATAAATACATCGATGAACTTGCATCAGTGATCCCAATAAAAGATGGTTCTGTTAGAACAGCATTGGATACTGGTTGTGGGGTATGTTAATTGTTGATTTTATTTTAGATTTATTGATGCTGACATTTGATTCGTATAGATTTACACAATTCTTGTTAGGAGTCAAATACTTATTCCGTTCTCGCTTATCTGCATTTTGTGAACCAGTTTGTGTATTTTTCTTGAAATGGAAAATTTAAGCAGATTGCAGAACTTGCCATCTATTGTGCTTTGATATTGTCTTTGTGACTACTTGTCTATATCTACATGTGGGCATTTTGTTCAATCAAGGGACATTGCACGAACTTATGAGTATTCAGGACCTTGAATCTCTAATATTATTAGCCGTAAAGTACCACTATCGGAGTTGTTGTGCCAGGTTGTGGTTAGCTGGAATTGGGGAAGGGAGGAATGGATACTGTTGTTTGTGATGGGAAAGTGGGAATTTTGAGCATAATTGCAAAAGAGTTCTCACTGTCTTGCTATTAGGGCAGTGAATTTCCTGTATGTGTTAAGATTCCTATTAACTTCACATGAAAGTCCTAACACATTTGACACTTATAAACAACACATAGGCCATCAGGGGTTAAACTTAGCAATTGATTGTTCTTATTTTGTTCCTTTATATTATTAGTTGGTACCTACTTTAGTCTGTTATAATTTCTGATTGATAAGACAATCATCGTTATTAAATAGGTTGCAAGTTGGGGAGCATACCTGCTAACAAGAAATGTTTTGGCCATGTCCTTTGCACCTCGTGATAATCATGAAGCACAGGTACAATTTGCATTGGAGAGAGGAGTACCTGCCGTTATTGGGGTTCTTGGATCTGTACGTCTTCCATACCCATCAAGAGCCTTTGATATGGCTCAGTGTTCACGATGTTTAATACCATGGACATCAAATGGTAGGTTCTGATATTCCTAATTTTGTAGACATATTTAGGTACTTAGGAAGTGACATATGCTTAAAATTTCACACAAAAAAACATAGTACTTAAGGTCATCCTGAGATGAGTAGACTTTATACTGTTAAGTTCCCTTCTTGTGGAAACTTGATGTGCCACCTATAAATTCTTTATAAAGTCTATCCTTTAATTTTACATCATTTTGTGTCACTTCTATTCTTTATGTTAGATGCGCTTTTGGATACTTTGAGAACCTTAGAAAGAAACCATTTTTAAATATAATGCTAAACGGTAAATCTTCCATCTGCTGTAAGTACAGCCATGCTATTGCCAAATTGTGCACACTCTGAAAGATATATGAAGCTAGTTGATGATCCTTACATATTCCAAAAAGATGTGTTTTATTAATAGTTGTTTATTTACTGTTTAAAAAAAGTTAAGCTTCTGTCATGTGAGCTCCTAACTTAGTGACATATTTGTGATTCTAGGACAAAAAATTAGTTCTGAACTCTTTCCTTATGTTTTATTTTTACTTATTCAATGTCTAGCATACAATGTTAACAAACAGGCATCATTTTATAGATGGAATGTACCTAATGGAAGTTGATCGAGTCCTCAGACCTGGTGGGTACTGGATTTTGTCTGGTCCTCCAATTAATTGGAAGACCTACTACAAAACTTGGCAGCGATCTAGAAAGGACCTTGAGGCTGAGCAGAGGAAGATTGAAGAGCTGGCTGAAAGTCTTTGCTGGGAGAAAAAGTATGAGAATGGAGATCTTGCCATCTGGATAAAAAAGGTGAACGACAAGGGTTGCCAGAGGAAGATCACAAAGTTATGTACGTCGAGCGATCCTGATGATGGTTGGTAAGTTCCCAAAGTTCTTGACTACCTTGATAGTTATTGCTACCATATGAGGACCTAAAATTTAACCTATCAAATTGTTAACACTATAGTTCTTTGATCCATATGATACAGTCAACTTCTGAGAGTGCTAAGAAATAACTTCTTGTAACCTGAGACTATATTTTTGTTTGTGTATATTGAAAGTTGGTACTGGAAAATCAACATGTAGAGGCCATTAAACTTTTCCTATTCTGTATCTGACATTATTGTGGAAAATGGAACTATGGGCTGAATTCCTTCCATGACAGACCAATTGTTTCAGGGAATTTAAATTTGTTTGTATTGGGAGATGCTTATTTTTTAATTGAATTTCAAGTTTCCTTTTCTATTGACTTAATTTCTTATTCCAGAAACCCTTATATCCCTTTGGTAGTCGTCTTGTGAGCATAGTCTCTCAATATGTGAGCTCATTATGCACTTTTCAGTATTCACTCAGAAATTGCTATTAAGTTTGTTTATGAATTTGAGAGTTCATGCCTTCCTAGTGCTTCTCAGTCCTGGTGACTTTGCGTACATGTCATAAGCAGTTGTTAACTTAAAAAATCATGGCAAGTTGTCTTGTTTATAAAGTTTTTGCTTTGATATAATATTAGATCCTAAGAAGCACAGATACGGACACGGACACGTGACACGACACGGATACGGACACGGGAACACACCAACTTCTAAAATTTGGTGGATACGGACACGGCATATATATATATATATATATATATTATAAAATTTTGAATTAAGAAAAAAATTTAGAATTCATAATATGATATATATTGATTGATGTGTTTCAAGACTTCAAATATCTTGATAGTTCATACATATTTTGTACTTTATAAGCCCCTCTCAAAAAATATAGAGCATATATATGCACTCTTTGTGGGTGTCCGTGTCAAACACGTGTCCGGCACGGACACTTGTCCGACACGCGGACACTTCTTAGATTAGATCAGTAGGATAATAACAGATTGATGTTTCCCTCCATATTCCATCCTTTTGTACCACGGGCAGAGAATTGATGTAGCTTCACCTGCACTCTTCTCTAGTGGTGAACATATGGCCATTCCCTTTTGGAAAAGGAAACTTATGACCACTGCAAGCTTCTTGAAACTTAGTGAAGTTTCTCATTATAGTATTTAATTGTTTCCATATTAACTTTCTTATGTTGTTCCTATATCATATTAGGTACAAGGAAATGGAAAATTGCAGCACACCTTTTCCTGAAGTAACCAGTGCAAATGAAGTAGCAGGAGGGCAGCTAAAGCAGTTTCCAGATAGGCTTTTTGCAGTGCCTCCTCGAATAGCTCAGGGACTGATTGAGGGTGTCAAAGCTGAGTCTTACCAAGAGGACAATGACATATGGAAAAAGCATTTAGATGCCTATAAAAAAATCAACAGATTGCTTGGCACTTCGAGATATCGAAATATAATGGACATGAATGCAGGGCTTGGGGGTTTTGCTGCTGCACTTGAATCACCAAAATCTTGGGTGATGAATGTGGTGCCTACGGTTACGAAGAACACATTAGGTGTAATTTATGAGAGAGGTTTAATTGGCATTTATCATGACTGGTAAGTCCTACACCTACTATTTCGATTACAGAGCTAACAAGTACCACCAGAATCTATGTTGTAGTTTCCTGTGGAAAGATTGAAGAACTGAGCCTCCTCCTTTCCTTAATCATTACATCCCTAATGGAGAGGGATTCTATCCCAAATCTGATGACTCAATAGCATGAGATTTTACTGATTAAAAAAACGCTGCAACAGTATGCCTTTTATTTCTGAGCCAATATTAGTGCAGCGTCTCAATCTTGTGAAAATGTAGTGGAACATTGTTCCATGAACCTTCATCCTCAAATTTCACAAAACTGATATTCAACTATTTGCCAAGTGAAGCATCTTTTCTGCATGCACTGCAATTACTCTGAGTCATGGTCCCCAAGAAGTTGTCATCAGTTGTTGCTCTTGCTGCCTTAATGTCAACTTCCTTTCCGGGTCACCACCTATTGCTGTGATAAGACTGGCTATCTAGAAATTGATTTAGTTCTGTGAAATACTGTGTGGAAGGAAGAGATAACTAATACAAATGATGAAAACTCTGGGACAGAGGTTTATTCTTGGGAAGGGAGGATAATGATCCAAATGTTCTAATAGTCTTCTCGGTTTCAGCATCATTGAATTACAAGCTTTTTTGTATCCTGGTTAATTCCACTCTTCCGTAAATTTTCTAACTGTTGAACATGGAAAATCTTTTGAAACCTAATAGTTTTATTTGGAAGCTTAATGACCTTTTCTATTGCTGTCTTGTTTCAGGTGTGAAGGATTCTCGACATATCCAAGAACATATGATTTTATTCATGCCAATGGCATTTTCAGCTTATATCAAAACGTGTAAGCCACTTAGTTTCCTTATTCATTCTAATTTTTGTTGTGTTAATTTTGGTCGAATGTCTACAACTTCAGTATTTTGAGTTTCATATTGAAAATTTACAATTATTTTCTGGACTGACTTATGATCAAATGGTGGGTAAGGTGATTGCTCAATCAATGATCACAACTTCTGAATTTTCAAAGTGCTATCAATACCTTGTGACACATCACGATTTGTGAATTTGAGAACTTCAAATTGGCTTTCCGGTTAGACCATCTATTTTTTATTTTTAGATACAAATTGGCTAATCAATTGAACACGACCTTTTGAGAACATGGGAGGGTCTTAGTTCCTGCAACTGCAATTTCCAGTTTTCACGCTAAATGTTTTTTGTTTTTTAATTCCACCTTCAACATAATTAAAGTTTTATTCTAAACTTATATCATGATTTTACAAGTATCCTCTCTTATATGCATACTTGGTAAGAAGAACGGATAGCTAAGCTGAGATATTGGTGGCCATTCATTTTACAGTCATTTTCTTAGCTTAAAAGACTGCTCAAAGAGCTTATCATTATATATTTTTGTTCTGTACTTTAATTTTTTATTGTGCGAGTTAGGGAATGTGTCAGTAGAGCAATGTGGTTGTTTTAGTTGCTATGCCAAAGATTAATTGCCTGCAATATATTACTGAATACTTGTGAATACTCAACAGATGTGAACCAGAAAACATTCTTCTGGAAATGGACCGCATTCTGCGTCCTGAAGGATCAGTCATTATCCGTGATGCAGTTGATGTTCTAAATGAGGTTAGGAAAATTACCTCAGGTATGAGATGGGATACAAAGTTGATGGATCATGAGGATGGCCCTCTTGTACCTGAGAAGATATTGGTAGCTGTGAAACAGTATTGGGTTGCAGGAAACAGCACATCCAGTGATGAATAAACATCAAAAAATGTTCTTTCCTAGTGAAAATTCCTTCATATTTATAGTTCCAAATGATTAAATGAATCATCCTTAAGTGGGATAAATCAAGTGTTCCCTTTCTTCAAGGTTGAAATTTATAAAGTTATTGCCTTTTTCTGAGAAAAAAAAAGTAGTATGGTGCTATAACATACTCGTGGATGTTACATCTGATTACTTTAGCTGCACAAGTACACCAGTTCTGGACTCAAGAACAAAGTCCTGAGCTGTGTAAGCAGTTGAGCACATTAGGCAACGATGGATTTTGTTTATGAATTCATGAATTTGCTCATGTCAGTTTTAGCTTGTTAATTCATTCAAATAATCTGAACTCTTGATACTTTGTTTCCTTTCTGATTTTCTCTTTCAGTAACATATAATGCTGAACCCAAATACCAAGGTGCACTCGACATCTGACAGGTTAGCTGTTGCTAAACCTTAATCTGGACCATTGATGTCCAAACTTGTTGGAAACAATAATGCTTTTAGTTATACTGCTGTGGCTATGATTCAGGAATGGAATAGATTAGTTTCTTGTTAAAATAGTATCCTCTTCTCCAACTACACTTTAAAGATTCAAACTTGCAATCTTGCTCTGATATTAGTATAAATTGAGGGTAAAAGATACAAATATCTTTTATAATTCCTTTTTTAATGCTTGGGCCTTTAACGGATTAGAGAAACCGAATTTCTACGAACTTAGAGATCTTAGCATTCATTTATAGTAATCTTATTGAGTCTCTTAATTATGGAGTCAATAAATAACTGCCCACATTAATTAAGACTCATTTTTTATTAAACTTTAGCCTATTTAACCAAATTTTTTATTAAGTTTCTTTATTATCTTTAATTTAGATAAATATGATTTTCTTAACCTTAATTTTATAGAAACTTGTAAATAATAATTGTCCAATTAAAAAATACTAATCTTAATTTACAAATATATAAATTAAGTCAAATTGTCATTTTTACTATATAGCTAATAAATGAATATCTACTTAGTATTTACTTTTAGTAAACACATCACTTCAGTAAAAGCTAAAAACAAAAATTTAAAAGTTATTCATTAGATTAAAAATTAAAACTATTAAATATTAAATCAAAATATTTTTAAAAATTAAGTACTTTTAAATCTTTTATCTCATATTAGGTTGATTATTTTTGTATATACCTATATTTAAGTCCCTTTTCACAACAGCATTTAGTATATAATATTATTGCTCATATATTGCATATTGTGTTCAATTTAATTTAATTTAATCTAAAATTAATAAATTAAATTTAAATTAATGATTTTTAACCAAAGTTTAAATTTTAAGAAATTAATATAAACGATTTTTCAGAATAATTTTATTTTAATTTAATTTATTAAAACAATATAGTTTCAATTTTTAAAATTTAAAAATTTTAATACTAAAATAACAAAAAATTCACATTTCCTTGAATTGAAAATTAAATTGATATCACTTTTATAAACCCAATTTTATATTAAAATCCTCTGTGTTACGTCTGAAAGAAAACTCGTGATATGATCCGACGTAACTTATTTTGAAGCTTCTTCTTAGGGGACCTATTCCTCTGTACCCAAATTCTCTGTGCCCCTGTTCCTTATCCATCCTAGCCATTAATTTTGTGCCCCTGTTTCCCATCCATCCTAGCCATTCATTTTGTGCCCTTGTTCCCCATCCATCCTAGCCATTCATTGACTTAAGAGGTCACTAAAATGTAACTAAGAAGACCCTTCAGATCCTCTGCACCCAAATTCTCTGTGCCCCTGTTCCCCATTCATCCTAGCCATTCATTGATTGAAATCAAGAACTTAAGTGGTCACTAAAATGCAACTAAGAAGCCCCTTCAGATCCT
>JAOQMR010000001.1:21201572-21213835 GCA_027563865.1 Erythroxylum pelleterianum | reverse complement strand
AGGATCTGAAGGGGCTTCTTAGTTGCATTTTAGTGACCACTTAAGTTCTTGATTTCAATCAATGAATGGCTAGGATGGATGGGGAATAGGGGCACAGAGAATTTGGGTACAGAGGATCTGAAGGGTCTTCTTAGTTGCATTTTAGTGACTTCTTAAGTCAATGAATGGCTAGGATGGATGGAGAACAGGGGCACAAAATATTTAGGTACCGAGGATCTGAAGGGGCTTCTTAGTTGCATTTTTGTGACCACTTAAGTTCTTGATTTCAATCAATGAATAGCTAGGATGGATGGGGAACAAGGGCACAGAGAATTTGGGTACAGAGGATCTGAAAGGTTTTCTTAGTTGCATTTTAGTGACCTCTTAAGTCAATGAATGACTAGGATGGATGGGGAACAAGGGCACAAAATATTTAGGTACCGAGGATCTGAAGGGGCTGCTTAGTTGCATTTTAGTGACCACTTAAGTTCTTGATTTCAATCAATGAATGGCTAGGATGGATGGGGAACAGGGCACAGAGAATTTGGGTACAGAAGATCTGAAGGGTCTTCTTAGTTACATTTTAGTGACCTTTTAAGTCAATGAATGACTAGGATGGATGGGGAACAGGGGCACAAAATATTTAGGTACCGAAAATTTGAAGGGGCTTCTTAGTTACATTTTAATGACCACTTAAGTTCTTGATTTCAGCCGGTGCCTGTAACGGCATTTTCCCTGTACAAGTAGCTGAGCAACCTAGCTGCCTGTAACTAGGAAAACACGATCAAACAATTGTACAAGTAGCAGTGCAACCTAGCTGCCTGTAACTAGGAAAAGGAAAACACAATCAAACAACTGTACAAGTAACAGAGCAACCTAGCTACCTGTAACTAGGAAAACACAATCAAACAAGTGTCATTCTTTGAAGACGAGACCACATTAGCTTGTTGACGTGTCTATTACTAAAAAAGAAAGTTCAGACTCAAACCTAGTCTGGTTTGGGACTTCGTGTCCTAATTTAGATCACACACACAGTTCCTCAAAGTCTTCACCATTCTTGATTTATATCACACTCACACACATGCGCTGCTACCTTTCGGTACAAACAGAGAGGCCAGAATCTGTGGCCACGGTGCAAAACCCAGAAACCGGAACCAAGAATCCTGCGAGCTGTCTGAAAACCGTGTGCACCCGTCAATAATGAAGACCTGTTCCCTCTGTTATTGCATTGGATGGTTGAGATCTGTTGAAAACAGGAACTGGGTACGGGTAACATCTGTTCCCGTCAATAATATGTTAAAGTACAGTACTACACGCCTACCCTGCTATATCATGTTGATGTAAGAAATTAAAGATTTGAATCATTATAAAAGAAATGTAACTCGCTTTAATTTAATAAAAATAACTGATTATGAGATAAAAAATAATTTAATGAGTTAATCTCAAAAAATATTAATATTAGAGTCTAAGGATTAGTTTTGTTACATTAATATCATCATCATTATTACCAAGTCCGAAATTTCGCAATAAGACAGAGTCTAGGGACACGAACGTCCTAATCAAATATGCTAACGGTGGCAAATAGTAATCAGAAAAATTAAAAGCAAATGCATGATGTGATTACAATGAGACCACAATTTACAAATTGTGGTTCTTATGTAAAGTAAGTTAGAAAAGGGGAGAAAATTTAAGTAGTGATTGAGGTGTGGACAACATACACATGGAAAAAGCTAAGTTTAATTGGTCTTAGCTCCATTATTAGACCATAGAAAAACAGGTAAAGAACTGTCTGATCGGTGAAGTGTTAGTCTTGTTGATAGTGCTAAGGTGCGTCCAACAAACTGAACAATGATTGAACCTGTTGAAGATATGAATGCTGCTTTGTGAAGGGGACGGACGGTCTAGACAAAGATCTAGTGTGCGATCATTTGGGGGCATTGCACCAGTTCCATAGGGAACATGATAAAATAGAGATAAGATAAGCTAATCTTACAAATTTTGCGGGTGAGAGTTAATTCTAGTTTTTTTTTCTTAGATCAGGGTAGTGGATTCAATGACTAATCTCTTCACTAATTTGTAAACATCTCGATGAAACAGCTAGTTCAAAAATTTAAGGCTATTTTATACCTAAAATTAAGTATCAAACGAGATAATTCCAGTTTGAGCTCTACCGTCCAAAAACTTCGGTTGAAATAAGCAAGTGATTAGTCTAATTTCAGTTTGTGCAATTTTTATCCAAAATTAGTTTGGTTTCGATTTTTTTATAAATTTGAATTATTAATTTTAAGTCGGTTGTAATTTTTTCATAATTTTTAATTATTTTAGCTTTATGAGACTAATATTTTAAAATTTGAATGAAGTTAATTTGGTAAGATAAAATATTTAAAGTTTGAAAAGTTATTGTTTTAAAGATTAAATAAAATTAAAGAATTTAAAATATGATTGAAGAAATTATTCTTACTTGTTCAAAAATTCGAAATTTAATTAAAAACATACAAAAAATTAATTAATTAATAAATTAACCAGTTTTAACAATAAGTAAGTAATTCAAACTAAAAAGTTAAAACCTAAGGTTTTTGTAGATTTATTGATAGAACCGGTTGAATTTTTTAATTATTATACGTGAGAATAATGAATATCCAATAGAAAAATATACATACTTTTAAAAAAACTTTATAAGAATTTATTAATTTACAAAAATTGACTGATTAATTAATCATATTTTAATAACAAAATCAAACTAAAAAGTTAAAATCAAACTCAAAAATACAATTCGACCTTTAAATTAGGTTTTTTAATCGTTATATTTGAGAATAATGAATATCCGATAAGAAAAAGATATTAGATTTATTTATTAATTTTATAATTAGACTAAAAAGTCAATTATCAAAAAGATAAAAAGATTGAAAAGTCATATCCTAGTATAGATAATATCTAAAAGCACTGTTGAGAAGGATAGGTATGTACTACGTAGTTCTATTTGATAAAATCATTAGCGGACGGTATGGAATCCGTGTTTGAAAAAGCTTTTGGCATTACGTGTTCGTGTATAGTCTTCCTTCTTTCCCCGTTTAAATACATTGCCATGCGTGCACCGAAATATGGAAATGGATATTTACCTAATAATATTGATATGATTTATGATGTGTGTTTTAGAGGATATACAGAACCCACGTCGATCTGTGTATAATTTTCAAATTAAGGATAATGGATTGTCACGTAGTTAAAGAACGTCCTCAGCCACTCGCCTAATACACAAGTTAAGATAGGCTTAAGATTAAAAAGATTCAACTGATATTAGATTGTTATAAAATTAGTTAAACAACAACAACAATATAAAATAAAAATTATCTTTGAGAAAGTTTAATAGTAAATACAGAGTCTTATCTTTAACTAGTAGAGAAGTTGTTTCCAAATAACTCACGTAAATGAATGAAAATAAAAAAAAGAGAATAAATAAATAGGTAAATATAAATGATAAATAAAAGTAAAATTAGAATAAAAATAACTAAAAATAAAAAATAAATTAAAATAATAATAATAATAATAGTGAAAATAAAATAAAACTAAAAATGATATATAAAAATAATAGTAACTATAAAAATAAAAAATAATGCTAATAATGATAGAAATACTAATAACAATAATAAACATACTAACATTAATAATAATAAAACTGGTTAAATATTAAATAAAATTAAAGAATTTGAAATATGATTCAAATATATTGTTTTTTTATCATAGAAGAATTTAAAATTTAATTAAAATAGAAATTATTAAATGAAAATTAATTGATTTAGTTTTGTTTATAAGAACTTATTAATTTATTAAAATTAATCAATTAATTAATAAATGAATCAATTTTTATCAAAAATTATTAAAATAAATATAATTGATTTATTAAAAATGCAGCTTTATTTTAATATATAATAAAAATTATTAAAAATTCAGCTTTATTTCTAAAAAAATCATTTTAATATCTAAAATAAAATTGTTCTTTATAAGCTAATGGAAATGTAAAAAATAACAAAAATGGTATATTATCAGTGGTTAGAGAGGACAAGAACAAGGCTGCAACATATGAGAATGAGAGGTCAAAGATGGATGGATCCACAGGACTTAAAATTTGTCACTTAAGAACGATATGATATGATAGGGTCATGATAGTACTTGAATAGTGTGTGAGATAATGGAGAGTCCTGTCATGATTCCCACCAAAAATACATGAATAGATCCGTGGAGGGTTTCTGATTAGAAAAGGCACCGCTGCTGTAAAAATATAAGAGTAGAAGTTTGTCCAAAGAGAAACGAAGATTTACATATAAATTTAGTGGACTATTCCACTTATCACTAATTGGTTTTAGGATAGAACCCCACTTAGACTTGTACATGATCTAACTTTCCTTCTCGTGTGAGCCCATAAACTCATTGTAAATTCTAACATAATATCATAGCAGATTGCACTTATGTTAGTCGTTAAGACCTCGAAATAATAGATTATGTCACGTGTTAGACCAACACGTAAGGGGGTATCTTGAAATACAAGAATGAGATTTTGTCCCATGTTAGAGAAAAAGAGGAAATAAGATTAACATATAAGTCTAGTTGGCTAATCCGCTTATCACTAATTAGTTTTAGGATGAAACCTAACTTAGAGTTATACGTGGTATAATTTTCCTTCTCATGTGAGTCCGTAGGCCTATTGCAAATTCTAACTTCTTCTTCTTGGACTTTTTTTTCCCAATTTTGTACCTTTTACAATAAACTTCTATGGTAACATTTCTATTTTGATTGGACTTATTTACTTATGTTAAGGATATATGTAAAATATTTGAATTTTAATTTTATAATAAAAGATAAGGACAAGTCTCCCCATCGTTATTTTGTGATTATAAAGTTTTTTTTTGTAAAAAAAACAGCGTTTCTTAATGAGAAAATAATTTGCCATTTTTTAAAATATCTATCGTATTAATTTTTAATTTTGTTTTAAGATGATATTTTATTTAATTTTAATAAATAAGTTTTATTAATCCCAAACCTTTTTTTAAAAAAGACAAGATTGAACATAACATTATGAATAAAGATATTATCAACAACAACCTATTTTTACGAAGAAATTGACTAAAATAAAATAATAATTAATACAAAATATAATTTAAATTTGTGGGATACGGCTGCAAACTATCAGACCTTCTTAGAATTCACTTTATTAGTGAAACTTCGGACTAAATGTAACGATGATATGATTAAGTATATATTAATCAATTTTTTATTTTTATTATTTTATTAAGTACTTGCAGTGACCCCATTTTACCCTTCGATTCTGGGCCTATTGCCCTACTTGAGTCGACAATTCGGGCCGGATTTTAAGGGATTACCCTTGCTCGTGACCAAGACAGCGAGTGGCACGTGACTCTTGCGCTGTGCTGTGTGTGTCCCAATTTTGACAAGGCTAGACATTCCGTACGACTACCAACCTTTTTATTTGGATAGAACCATATTTATTTTATTCGACCCAATTAAATAATTTATTATATATACATATATATATATTGAAATTATTTATCAACAAATTAATGATTTATCAAATTTCATACATGTAAAGAAAATTATGCTCCTGTCATTCAAAATTTGGTGTAAAATTTGGAAAGTATTTATAAATTAATAAAAATGAGACAAGACGCCACTATTTTTATTATTTTGTACTTTATTAGGTATTATAACATAAATCTTTTGAAAGGCTTAACTATCACCCTCCTCTCAACGTATCATTTGAAATAAGGTTACATTATAGGTTATGATATGTGAGACTGCTAAAAAATAAGATCGTATATTATTGGACTTTTTAAAATTTTACGTATCAGTAAAGTATGACAATTAGGCCTGGGGTTATGTTGGATCCCGTTTCCGGAACCCAACCTCTTACTAAAACCTCTGGACTAAACCGGAAATCCCGATATAAATTTTTTTATCTTAAAAATCCATTTTCATACTAATATCTTATTAGAAAACTAATGCCTCGAAAATCGATGAAATCGGATGCCAATTTCAAAAGTTATAGAGGAAAAACAAAAAGACCTAATGATTAGTGACATTTCACCATATGAATAGTAAAATGTCAATATTCGACCCTTATATCTTTTTACTCCGAATTCCGTTTAGGACGCACCATATCTCATTTTAAAGGTCTTGACAAGTTCTACCAACCTTAAGAAATACATCCAAAGCTAATTCCCTCATTAAGAGGGTCTAAACGCCAAATGAAGTTTCTGCCTAAATTTGAGACCTCTCTTGGCGCGAATGACATAACTTTTATCGGACCTCCAATTCAGGTGATATTTGGACCAATAGTTTCTTAGGACATATATCTCGAGTTTTAGAACGTCAATTGAAGTGTTCCTTAAGCCGAAATCAATCTAGAATCAAAAAGGTACAATTTATATGAGGAGTTTAAAGGCTTATGTTTCAAGACACTGGGCTCCAGTATGCGGCCACCACCAGTGTATTTCAGCAGCCAGCCTTTCTTTCAGTGTGGCAGCTAGTTTTCTCAGGTCTCGGGAATGGGCCTCAGTCAGGGTCCACCACCCAAGACAGTCGGGCTCCGGGAGCGGGGTCTGACAGGTTGGCTCAGGTTGACTAACCAAGGGTTGGGATTTTTGGATTCGATTGAGAGGGCTTAAACAACTTCATTTTTTAATCTTTTTTAAATAATAAATTGGGTCGGGTTGAGCCAACCATTTGGCCCCTTCGGGTTGAGGGTCAGGTCAAGGGCTAGTTAGCTGCCTACCTTGCTACGTTCATTGTCATTTTTAATGTTAGCAGAATTTGTACTCGATATTATTGTTGTTGTATATATGACGACGACAATGTAACAACAAAAATTTAGTAAAAAATTTATTAAACGTGAGGTCTAAAGAAGTCAATAATATGTAATCTTACTTTTAACTAATAAAGATGTTGCCTTTTTTTCAAATAAACTACGATCGCTTCTATATCGATATTAAACTTCTCATGAGTATTTAGTTTTATAAGTTAGTTGTAAATATCTTTATCTAAATTTAGAAAATGAGATGGTGTGTTTCACAAGTTTTTAATTTTATAAACACTCATGTTTATTTGAATTTATTTAAAAAGACAATATTATAAAATTTGAAAAAAAAATTCTAAATGTGTCTTTTTAAAATATAACTATATCTACTTTTATCATTCAACTTTATTTTTTAAAATATAATTAGTTAAATTTTTTAACCCAATTCCTTTAAAGTTGACGAGTTTATATTTCTTTTTCTTTATAAATTTAAAAATTTTATTTAAAACTATTTAGAAATAAATTTTCACACATTCTATTTATCAAAATAAATTTATTTTATTATTGAACCAAAAATATACAGTGAATTAGTAAGCTTTTTAGTTAATTTTAAATAAATATTAAAGAAAATAAACAAAATTATAGGTAATCAATTGTACATCATTGATTTCTAAAGACTACCAACTTTCTCCTGTTGGGATATGAACATAAACCAAGTATTTCTCGAATGAAATAAAAACCACAAACAAAAGTCCAAAAGCAGACGCGGATTAGTTATAAACGCCAAAACTAAACAACTTGGTAGGAAGTTTGGCTGCGTTGAAAGGGAAGCTTCGAGTCGTTTTGTATACGACGGGTAAAGACTCTTTCTTTTTTATTTGATTTATTTTAATTCCTTCTCAACAAAAAAAAAAGAATTTGATTTTTTATAACAGAGATATTCCATTTATTTTTTATTTTGTCTATTAAGTAAATACATAATTATAGTTATAAATTTTTATTTTAAAAGGTAAGTAAATAGTTTAAATTTTAAAATTGAATAATACTAGCAACATGTATTTATTTTTAATTAATTTTATTTAATATTTTACTAAATAATTGTAAATTTGCTATTTAAATCTTCATCTTTCCGAACTTTTATCGGAATAATGGTCTCATATTTATTATTTTTAAATATATATTAATAACAATCAAATCATATAAACTATATGTTTAAAAAATAATATATAACCTTAAATTAAATGATATATTTAAACCAAGTCAAACCAATAATAGCAATAAGATCTCAGTAAAAATTTTACTAAAATGCAGAAAGTAGGGGTGTTCCAGCAATACGCAACCTTAACTTTAATTAATAAAAAGATTGAGAAAAAGGGCTTGTGAAATTCTGATTGTAGAAGATAAAAGTAAAAAATATACACAAATAATTGCATAAAAATAACAATAAAATAGAATAAGATTATAAAAATTCACAATCTAAAATAGAAAGATAAAAAGATAAAAAATAATGATAATCAGAAAATAAAACTAAAAACAATAATAAAATAATTAATTAATTAAACAAAATAAGGTAACAAAATAAAAATAAAATGCATAATAAATAATAAAATTAAATAACTAAATAACTAAAAAATACGATTCAAATACTCTTTTTGATATCTAGAATTCCTTATTATTTCAATTTTTGATCCTTAGATATTTCAATTTTAAGACTCGGTCAATGTTCTTATAATTTTCAGGGAAAAGTCAAAGCGCAATTGATAATACATATTTCAATTTTAACTTTCAAGTCGGCGAATTTTCCGGGAAAAGTCAAGTAATTTTCTGGTGCCTTTGCACGGAAAGGCAACATGTACTATAACTATAACTTGCTTTTACTGGTAAATAATTATAATTAAAAAATAGAAAATGAGGTATATTTACATATGTCGAACTCGTGTCGGCCCAACAAAAATAACAAAAACGACGTCGTAGCTCACGGATCATTCAAACAAGGGTCACGTCGGGCTTGGTTAGGAGCAGCCTAAGCCTGGCCCGACCTAATGACATGCCTAGTTAAATCAATCAAACAAGAGATTTAAGTTTAAAAGGTTTAATCAGTATTAAATCGTGGTAATATTAAATAAAATTAAAGAGTTTGAAATATGATTAAAAAAATTGTTCTTATCTATCAAAAATTTGAAGATTAATTAAAAATAAGATTATTATATAAAAATTAATTAATTAATTTTAATTTATAATAACTTATTAATTTATAAAAATTGACCAATTAATTAATAATTTGATTAAATTTTAATAATAAGAGTTAGACATTTTACTTTTAAATCCGCCAGACAATATAGATTTATGACTTAATTAAAGAACATAATTAATGAATAATTCTATATTTTTAAAATTTTATGAAAAACAATAATGGGATATGAGGAAATGTATGGAGACTTTTGGGGGCATTCACGTAGAAAAAGTGGTTAGAAAGCGAATTTAGAGCTTTTAGGAGGTCTGGCTTGCATATTCTATGGTCTATATGCAACTGATAGTAACTCCAGGCCAGTCCTGTAGAAAGTCACAGACATACCTTGTTGTAGTTGATAAAGCGCACTTAAGCCTCTGTCTCCTTCTCGCCTCTCTCTCTCTCTCTCTCTGTATGTATTCCCTGTTCAGCCAAAGCAAAGGTTGCAGGTGAAGAAAGGAAAAGACTTTGGACAGAAAGAAGTAAGCTTTTTCTGCGCTCAGTAAGTTCCTCAAGGCATGTTCGCATATGATAAGAGCATACATTCTTTAGCTCTTTATGGAACCATTAGCATGATGCATGTGGTTGATGTCTTTTATTTCCCTTCTTTTAGAGGGAACAGGAAGTGGTGTTCTTGCGGCCTTACTGTTTAATGTGCATGCATGTACTGGGGTATCAGGCATTTGTGTTGTTTCTTGTTTCAGTTTCAAGAATTTCCCAGTTTTGCATCTGCTTCATTTTCCATTTTCCTTTTATCTGTTCTTTGCATGTTCTTTCATTTTATTGTCTATGTTTTGAATCTTTTTTTTTTTTGGGTCTTTTCCTGCATATTTTACCCAGATTTCACCTGGGTTTTTGTCCATTTGTTGGTCCATAAAAACTAGCTGGACCAAAGTGAGATCTTTTATGTTTGAGCAAGATCTTTCCTTGCTGCTACCTGATGTAATTTATACTTAAAACACGTGGGTCAGGTTCTTTCTAAACCCATCATCTCTTTGTGTTCTTCTGAAGTTAGATCAACTAATCCAACAGTATGCAGGAGGAAGATTCAACCTGTAGTATATACCATAAAGGAACTTCTCTTGTTAAGTGAGGTGTTATCATGAAGCAATTTTTGGAGATCAGTCATCTCTCTCTGTTTTTTTTCTTCTTCTATGATGTGGATTAGTAAATAAGGCGTAATATTAACTGTTAACGAGGATTGATATTATGCGCATACTGATGTGGGACATGCAGAGTTAGATTGGGTGCTGATAAGGAGTGATCACAGAAAATTGTGGGCAGCCTGAGAAACGATGCCAAACCAGCTATGGTTTGCACTGCTAATGATTTATCAGCATGGAAGGATTTTCCAAAGGGCCTTAGGGTCCTTCTTGTTGACGAGGACAGCAATTCTGCTGCTGAGATAAAGTCTAAACTAGAAGCAATGGACTATATTGGTTAGAGTTTTGATTCTCCCCTTTTGTTTATGTGCTATACGGATACACAACACTCTTTCCTGAACTAGAAATTCTGCTTGCATTTCTTTAATTTCCCTCCCCTATCTTTGCTGCTTTGTTGGTCCCTAAAAGGCATCTCAGTCCCGCCATTTCTTTTCTTGCTTGTGCTCCTTTCTTTTTGCTATTTTTGGAACTTTTTTAAAGAATTTTGTAACTGATCGTGATAGAAGCTCCTTATCTTTGATACCAATCGAGCATGCGTCTCCGAATACTGAAATGCACTTCAAACATGGATTATTCTATGTTTAGATGATAAAGAAATGAGAAAAAGGTCATCAGTTATGTTATTTTTGTACATTACTGTTTTAGTGGTTTACAGCTTGATTTGGTCCAGATGGAGATAACATGGAAGGGCAGATAGAATCAGAATATGGGAGGCCATCTCTGTTTTAATTTACCTTTTCCAGGAGACCGATTCGTGGTTGCAAATTACATCTCTTTTTCTTTTCCAAAATTAATTGATCTTCTATTTTACAATAACAACAACAACACCCGGTGTAAATTTCGCTGAGGTGCAGAGTTTAGAAAGGTCTAGTATTACACAAACTTACCCCTAAATAGTAGAGAGATTGGAATTGAACTTCTATTTTCTTTTCATTAAATATTGGATATTGAAAGGGCAGATTAGATGATGCTTGTCCTACATAATTGTATGTGTCAAAATCCAGTGCTTTCCTAGTGTACTAGCATATTAATCTCTAGTATTTCTCCTAGCAACTGTGGTTACACTCATGAAAAGCTTTCTCTGCAAGTAGAATAACCTCACAATGGTTTCTCCAGTTTCTACTTTCTGCAATGAGAATGAAGCGCTGTCAGCAGTTTCGAGCAAATCTGAAAGCTTCCATGTTGCGATAGTAGAGGTAATGATCTTCAATTGAAATTTCAAGTTTAGTAACCATTCGTACCTTTCTTTTATGCAAGCCTTTCTTGCTTTAGTATATGATGTGCTAACTATAATCACTTCTTGGTTCTCATATCACTATAGAACTCAAAACAAATTTTTGCTTTATCACTTCACATAATTATATTATTTTGGATGGTTTTGACTGGATGAGCTTGAATATGAATTGCTTTGTTACAATGGAAAATGCTTTACTAATGACACAATCGGTGTCAGGTGAGTTCAAGTGACAGCAATGGGTGTTTCAAGTTTCTGGAAACTGCAAAGGACTTGCCAACCATCAGTAAGTTGATAGCCAACCCTTATATATTTCCAAACTGTATATATTACATTGTGGCAAAAATTGGATTTTAGTAAGTTCTGTGTTCCTCATATTTTCCATGAATTGTGATGAATGCAACTAAATTACTTTTAGAAAGTTAAATAAAAAGCCTAAGCGGAAAAAAGATTGTCATCCATATGAACTTGTACTTGCAACTTCTGATACAATGTAAACTATGTTTTCGCACAGTGACTTCAAATATTCAATGCCTGAGCACCATGATGAAGTGCATAGCGGTAAGATTTTAATTCTTATTAACATATAGATTTACATACCTAAATGCATGCCTCTGGCTCAAATCAGTTTTACTTTCTAGTTTCTTTTCCTCCTATCTAGCAGTGTAGCTTCTTTTTAGCTAGTGGTTGATGGAAATTGTATGCTCCACTTGTTGCTTATGTATTGAATTTCACGTAGACTCATGAGATAGCTAATGAATACCATTTGATTATTTATTCAGCTTGGAGCAGTTGAGTTCCTTAGGAAACCAGTCTCTGAAGACAAACTAAGGAACATATGGCAGCATG
>JAOQMR010000001.1:21172995-21183295 GCA_027563865.1 Erythroxylum pelleterianum | reverse complement strand
TGAAATTATGGTTGTTTTAAATACTTTGTATATTATTAAAATGGAAATGGAAATGTAATATTATTTATTAAAATGATAAAATTGCGTTATTGTAATATTTTAAATAATTTGTATTATTCTTAATTTTATAATTGTATGATGAAGATTGTCTTTGTTTATATTAATTGTGGTTATTATTTATATGTAAAATATTTAAAAATTATTATTATTTCATATGAATTGTCATTATTATTTATTATTAAGATTTTTGAAAGCATGGTTGATGTAAACAGTAAACTAGTAAATTGTACAATACAACTGTATAATATACCAATATGAACTATTTTGCAATTTTTAAAAATTTTAGTGACTTTCATAAATTTAAAAAATTTTATGAAACAGTACCCAGTATCGGTACATTTTTATTCTAGAGCTCAATCCGATACCGAATTCAGTATGATATTCATAACTTTGCCTTAGATATAGTGAATTTGATCTCGTGTCACTTTTGAAATGGTATCATCGATGTTACGTATTTTAATTAATCTCTTTTTTTAATTAAAGTTACAATAATGCAGTAGGTTGGACTTTGGAATCCCTAAAGTCACGCATTGATTTGCGAATCACCGAATACATCTGACATAAAAGTGTAGTTAAATGCTGGTTGAATCAGCTTGTGATTTTAAAAACTTACATAAAAACAAGAATCTTAATTAGTTTTATTACTCTAATTTAAAATTATTAAGTTAAATTAAAAAATTTAAATGATTTTAATATTTAAAAATTATTCAAATCAAGTTCAAATGGAAAGATCTTAATTCAAATTTAATAAATTAATTTAAATTTTCAAAATTTTAATAAAATTAATTTCAAATTTAAGTTCGTCAAATTATTTTAAGTTCTTGCTTAATCCAACTCAGATTATTATTATCGTTGTTAACCACATAAAAAATATAAAAATATAATTTTTAATTTATGTAATTTAAATTTTTTGTTAATTTGATTATTTTTAATTTTAATTTAAAACTATTTTTATAATTTTATAAAAAATAATAACAAAACTTCATAACGTATAAATTAATTAAATATTATTAATAAGACAATCTAATTAAGTTTTTGAAATATTCAAAACGATAATTAAAAATATATTACGTATATTTTATTGTTATTTTTAAACAAAATATATAATTTTTAAATTTAAAGTTTAAACATTAAAGAAATTTAAAAAAAAGAATTACATTTTGGTTCAAATCTTTTGTTTCTATTTTCTTTTCTAACTTTACGTTCAATACGACGCCGTTTTGTAACAAAAAACCGCGAACAATTAAGGCAGATTTATTAGAACAGAATATCTGATCCGCGCGAACCGTTGTTGGCGAGGAATCAAAATAGAACACGTGAACCATTTGAGTTGTTTCACTGCGTGCGTCAGCCACTCAACCTACGCCTCATGTTGACTTGCAAGTATCTCACTTTTCTCTGTCCTTGTCTGCCTTAGGGTTCTTTGGATTTTCTATCCAATTTTGACTTCTTCTGTTGGCTTTTGTGTTGTGGGATGCGTTCTTTTTGAAGTTTGAAAGAAATCACCAGTCGGGGGTCAAATTCCCCGGTACTGGATCGTTGATTCTTTTCTATTCAGGTAAGCGAGATTTGTTCATTTTCCCTTATTTTCTTCTGGGATTTTCTTGTTTTGTTTGATTACTTGTTTATACTCGCCCTTAGCCGACAATGGTTTGCCAAGGAATGAGAATGGGAATGAAATGCTTTCGTTTTCAACGTTCTGTTTGGTTTTGCATCACTTGAGTAAATCGATTGCTAGATTTCGAGTGTTATTCATTTGGGCTTTATCTTGTTTAATTTGAAGGAATGTAAAAAGTAAAATGCTTTTAGTGAATTAGAAGAATAGTAACAACATTGGCTTCAGATCTTGGTAAGACGGTAATTGAGATTTTAACTCATTTGATGATAACAAAGATGACCAAAAGATATCGGCTTTGCACATTTTTGTTGTTAGGTTTATGATTCTAAGTTCCAAGGCATTCGGAATTTTGCCGTTGCGGCTCTAACTAGTTTGGCAATTTTGTTATGGATTACAGGATCTACGCTGTCAGAGTGTTTTCTTAGTGTTCAGTCTTTTACAATGTGAAAGTCCTTAATAAAAGATATACATTAAAGCTAAATAGAAGTGAATGTGAAAGAACTGATATGAAAATGATGGCCACCAGGAGCCCTAGTCCAAACAAAGACGATTAAGTTCTAACAGCAATGAGGTGGTGAGGTCTATGCAGCTAACATTTTATGACTTGAAGATATGTTTATCCTATGATTTTAGGGTTCCACTCATTGTTAGCTTCCATTGTTTTGCAATATCACGAACTACCTAAATTCATAGGCTAGTTATACACTTCTTTGACCCAAGCAATGCTACCTCTAAAATGTTAAACACATTCCATAAACATAATTATGCTACTTGTCATTGATTTAATAACTAATGCTAATGATGATGTTCCCCAGTCTCGGCTTTGATCTTGAAGGTTTTGAGAATTTTGTAGATGTGCCACTCTTTTCCTTTTCTTCATTTTTGCAAGATTGAGAAGAAGTTTGTTGTTGAGGAGGGCTTCTGGTTGAACAATTAACAATCTAGTTATTGCTACATGCGGTAAAGGTGACAAACTAGTTACTGTTACATAACAGTAAAAGTGAAGTATGATGGGGTTGAAGTTACCAAAGCGATACCTGATTGTTATTTTAACCTTCGTAAGCACTTGTGTTTGCTATATAGAACGAGTTGGATTCTCTATTGCTTATACAGTAGCAGCCGATGATGCTGGTGTTAGCCAATCAAGTAAAGGCGTGATACTTTCAGTATTCTTCTATGGTTATGCTTGCTCACAAGTGCCTGGAGGATGGGCAGCACAAAAGATTGGTGGAAGGAAGGTTCTCCTTCTCTCATTTGTTGTATGGTCGTCAACATGTTTTTTGGTCCCACTTGATCCTAATCGAGTTGTAGTTTTATCAGTGGCTCGCTTTCTTGTTGGTGTAGCACAAGGCTTCATCTTTCCTTCCATTCACACTGTCCTGGCACAGTGGGTTCCACCCCATGAAAGGTCAAGATCGGTTTCTCTTACGACATCAGGAATGTACCTAGGTGCGGCGATGGGAATGCTTGTCCTGCCAAGCCTTGTGAAGTTTAAGGGTCCCAATTCTGTATTTCTTGCTGAAGCAGCATTAGGTGTTTTGTGGTGTATACTTTGGTATAAATATGCTAGTGATCCTCCTCGTTCTGAGCATCCAAAAGCTGCTGCTGCTGGGTTTGGAGAATCTTTACTTCCAACGAAAGCCAGTCAGAAGGCTAAGGGAGAAAATGGAGGGAGTACTAGCATAAAAAATTCTAAAATTCCATGGAAGAGGATTATAATGAGCTTACCAATTTGGGCAATTGTCGCAAATAACTTCACATTCCATTATGCTTTATATGTGTTGATGAACTGGTTGCCAACATATTTCGAACAGGGACTTCAGCTAAGTCTTCAGGAAATGGGTTCTTCTAAAATGTTACCTTATCTCAACATGTTTGTATTCTCAAATATTGGTGGGGTGATTGCTGACCACTTGATCACAAAAAGAATTTTATCTGTGACTAGAACGAGGAAATTCTTAAATACTGTAGGGTTTCTTGTTGCTTCTCTTGCATTGGTCACAATTCCCATCTTCAGAACTTCCACAGGGGCCGTATTCTGCTCTTCTGTGGCCCTTGGCTTTCTTGCCCTTGGTAGAGCTGGGTTTGCAGTGAATCATATGGATATTGCTCCAAGGTATGCGGGAATAGTGATGGGGGTCTCAAATACCGCTGGTACTTTAGCTGGCATCATTGGTGTTGATTTAACTGGCAAACTTCTTGAAGCTGCTAAAACTTCCTCTTCTGATCTTTCAAGTCCAGAAAGCTGGAGAGCAGTCTTTGTTATACCAGGATTGCTCTGCATTTTCAGTTGTTTCATATTTCTGCTATTCTCAACTGGCGAGAGAGTTTTTGACTGATGTAGATTTTGTGTAGTGAAGGGAAAAAATATTGCTCATGAATGCCAGCATGAAGGTATGATCACAACTTTCGGAGCTCTCTGATCATTGGCTCAACTGTCTCTCTACCTTGCAAGAGTTCCATATATAATGGAGGCTGTGAACATAGGAAATTGTTTGTATACATTGGATAACTAAAGAGACTCATTTCTTCACTTTTTAAGTGTGAATTACTTGAGTCTCATTTGTCATTTGTTTCCACATCTAATTAGAGCAGATTTAATTTGTTTGACACATCATGCCATCACTGCTTTGACCCTTTTTTTCATACCTTTCTTTTTTGGTAATTTGTCTGTGGCTAAGATAGTGTTTTGCTGCAAAGAGTTCAGTTTTACAATGAACATACGGTATTATATCGTTTCCGTATCTGGAAAGAAATCTCAGGTCTAGGAATGGCCAAAGCGTCCTGGCCAAGCTTGGTTCGACTAGAAGTCAAAAGATCATACCCATGTTGACCGGGCTTTGCGCTGAGGTCAGGCCTGGGTCGGCTCGAGACCTGATCCAAACTGAATATTCAACCTAAAATGTCATCATTTTGGGCAAACCAAGAGGACTTGGTTGCGCGATAGGAGCTTTGAGTTGAGTTGGGCTGCGATAGGCCTGATCTGTTGCCGACCCTACTTAGTGGGGATGGAAAATAAGCTCGGGCCTTATTTGATTCAATCTAGCATAACTCTTAAGTCGAGTTGATTGGGCTTGAATTCCTTTTCTATCTTTAATTTTTCGAGCTTCGAGAGTACTTGGGCTTGAGCTTCACTGTTTGACGTGATCCGAAACCTGATTATATATATAAAAAATTCCTAATTTCACTTTTTGCATCTCATTTCTGCCATTCCCTGCGACTTTGTTGTGCCTCTATACTTCTACCATCAGTACTGGATCAGTTTATGTTTTGTCACTTTATCTTCAATTTCTTCAATTTATCTTCTTTTCTTGTTTTGTCTATTGAATCAATCCGCGAAATTGTGGTTTTTGTTATTTGGGTGTTCCGTGAGAAGCTCTGGTGTTTCTTTTTAACTGGACTTTGAGGTGACACAGACGGTTATCAATGTCGACTCATTAGATCACATATCTAACAAGATTATCAAATCAGGTTAGGTTGGCCCGTTTAGGAGCTAGGGTGGGCTTGGGCTGCGTCTTTAATTAAACATATTTTGATTTATTTTTTAATAAGATCAATTTAATTTTTTTAATTAGTTATTTAAAAACTACCTTTAAAAGGATTTGAATACTA
Source organism: Erythroxylum pelleterianum (assembly GCA_027563865.1). Taxonomy (NCBI): domain Eukaryota; kingdom Viridiplantae; phylum Streptophyta; class Magnoliopsida; order Malpighiales; family Erythroxylaceae; genus Erythroxylum; species Erythroxylum pelleterianum. Next base: position 21,178,005 of record JAOQMR010000001.1, on the reverse strand, counting down.
GAGATTGGCAATAACTCGGTCAATGAGCCGGTCTCGTTAATTTTTTAAAAATTAAAAATATAAAATGTCCTTTTTTATATAATTAAGTTAGGCTTAATATTTTTAAGTAAAATGATGTGAGTTGTTTAGGTCTAGACCTAACTCTTTTAAGCAAAACGACATTAAGCAAAATGATGTGAATTGTCTAGGTCTAAATCTCTCGAATTGATTTAGGACTGATTTAATTTTGCTTAAAAAAGTTAAGACCTTGGATTAATTTAAGTCTGATTTGGCTCATAAATTAGCCAACTAAAAATATCTAAATTTAAACTCGGGTCAACCACTGTCATTTCAATCTCCAAAATTTGCCGTCATTTTCTACACATCGAGTCTAGGATTTAACTAATTTACTTCAAATCCAACATTGTTTTATGTTTAATGGAAAACCACAAGGTCAATGATAGTCCGTCAACTTTTAAACCTCTAATCAATCAGCAAATAACAACTTTACCATAACGTGACAAAGATAATTAACGGTGGGCATGAACCAAAAGGTCCAAAACACACACATGCAACCATTTTATTTCCTCAACAACTTGTGGCCCATGTGTGGTGTTAGTGATAATTAGACGTTGATGTAACTATGATCTGTTTAACCTTATCAAAACCACCTCAGATAAACCATAAAGTAGTGGAATTTCAGATCAAATCGTTAATTTCGAGACATCTATCAACTGGAATGCTAAGTTGAATCGACAATTTAGCAATATTAAGATAAGAAAAGAAAATATTTAAAACTTTTATTGTTATTAAACCGTATATAATAAATATTTAATAAAATTGAAAAATTTTAAAATATAATTAAAGAATGAGATTATTTTTATTTACAGAAGAAGTTATAATTTAATTGAATAAGAACGTTATTAAATAACAATTAAATAGTCTACTCTCATTTATAAAAATTGATTGGTTGATGAATATATCGGTCAATTTTTAATTACAAGAATTATTAAAATAAATCAAAATAAAAAACTTATCAATTTAAAATTTTTATAATTGAATTAATTGAATTAATTCAATTTTTTAATCGCTGCAATTTAGAGTTTATATTTTGATGATGTTGAAATTCATTTTAGACATTGTTGATGTTAGAATATTTAATAACCCATGTGATTTATAGTTTGAGTCCCATAAAAAGAACCCAAGATGATAATTATTAAGTATTAAATAAAAGAATTTCAAATGGGTCAAATACCCTTTTCTTCTCTCTTTTAAAATAAACCAACATGATGATTGGTAAAGATATATATATATATATATAAGTTTTAAAAATTTATTAAAAAGTGATCTGAACCATTGAAAAAATTTATTAAACGTGCCAATGAACAAACAGTCCAGTTCCTGGTGAACATCTCATGAATGCTCCGAACAAGAGGATGGAGCGACCTGTCACGCCGATCGGCAGAGGAGAGGAGATCGGCCACAATCTGGGAATCGACTTCAAGTTCAACCCTGCGATAACTCAACTGCCAAGCTATGGTCAAGCCAGTATGCACACCCCATAGTTCCGCATCCTTGGACAAGCACCACACGATATTGTGGGCGATTCACCCCTTTTTCCTACGCCCACAACTTCCAACCATCCAAAGCTACGTGTTATTACGACATTGATCATCAACCACTTTTCCCAAAACCATATTTTTAATGTTTTCCCCTTCCACTCTTGGGAATGCAAACGAATTAGTTAATAGATCATACTGTTCTAACATCAGTCAAAGTAAAGTGCTTAAATTGTTGATTTTAAAGATTTTCTCTTAATGTTAATTCCAATTCTTGTTGAGAAATAATTGACGTCTATTAAGATATATTTATGTTAGTTTATACGCTTAATCAATTGGATACAATTTGATATATGATATTATTATTTAATTAATAAAAAGATTTTTTTTATCTTTGTGTATTAATTTAATTACATTTAATATTTTAATACTAAGGGTAAAATTCCTAGAATAATTACTTCGTAATTAAAATTATGATAAGATCATAATCGTAAGATTTAATTTACATTTATGTATTGTTTCTAAATGTTTCTAGTTACGATATTGTTGAAACGGTACAACCAATATATATTAAAATTTTTCCTTATTAAGAAAGTAATTAATCTCATAAATTATAAATTAAAGTATGAAAATACTCAAATTAATGTGTGAATGATTATTAGAGAATAAGTCACTTAACTGACTCGATTATGACTATGAGAATTTCGAATGGAATATTACTTGTGTGTTTGTGGATTTCCTTATGATGATGGATATATAATTGATTCTTAGACTTGAGATTGCTATGATATCTCGTGTGAGAATTACTGCATTTTGATGCTACTTATGAATCATCGTAGGATAATTCAGTCGGCAGTACTTGGATACAATATGAACCATACAGAGATAGTTGAATAAGTCAATAAATGATTCGTAACTCTAAAGTAATTCGAGATAATGTTCTACTGTTCTTGATTAATAGTGATTTATGGAATTCTTTGGCCAGAGTGAATTGACATTTGAAAAAAGTTTTCAAATTTCAATTATAAATCAATTACTAATTAGCAAGCACAAACATGATTGGATGAAAGGAGTAGACATTGTATCCATATTCTGTCCAATTGAAACATTGGATGACGAAAAAATTAAATTATATATCATAATCATGCATGGACAGGTTAAGTCAACCACTTTGATATTCCTGATATTTAGCTGATCATGACATGTCGTTAGACGCCAATCTTGATATATGATTATAAATTGTTTAATTGGAGAATTAAAGATAAATTAAAATGAGTTTTAATTTATTTGATTCTAACTGTGAATTAAAATTATAATTTATAATCATTGTCAATATATTAGGAACCTAATGGGTCACACATCAAAGAGCAATTTGTGAAAGAAAAATCAATTTAATTAAGTTGGACTTAGTTGTAAAATTTGAGAAACTTAAGAATCAAATATGAGATATTTGATTTTATTAAAATTAAGTTAATTAGAATTAGAATTTGATTTTAATCGTAATTAAAGAATTTAATTTTAATACTAATTAAAAATCCTAATGATTTTCTATTAATAGGAATAACATTTAGAAGCTAACACTTCTGTTCTTCATCTCAATAAAGTTTTGAGAAATTGCTCTATGGATACCATCAGATGCTGGACGTTTGAACAACTTGTGATTGACAAATTGAGAAAAGTTTTAAAGGATTTTCAATATGAACAATAACAAGGTACGATTTCTCATGATTCATAATTTGTTTTATTCAAGTTAATTCATTATTGGGATCCATTTGGAATATGTAAAACGTTTTGTTTTCCGTTGTGCCCGTGATTCGATCACTGTTGGATTCTAATAGTGGTATCAGAGTCTCCTTTAATGGTTTAACTTGGATTAGTTGCTTGATTCTTGTTAAACAATTAATGTTTTATGCTATTGTTTCGTCTTTCCCCGAGACTGCTCTCTTGTCTGTTTCTGAATTGTGTTTACACATGTTCTATAATGTTTCTGAAAACTTAATTTGTATTCGTATATTTGGAAATTATTTCCCTACTCTTGCTTTTTGAGTTCTAAAAAATCTAAAATCCCTAGAGAGCATATACAATGCCTATGCGATGGTTCTGAAAATTGTTTTTGTGTGCCTTGCATTTTGAATTCTGGAAGGTTTATTGTGAACATTGTTTTGGATCTTCTTCCTACGTTTATTGTGCCTTGTTTCGTTTTTGTCTATGTGTGTTCCCTATTTCTGCTACTGTGTTTGCCTACCCCTTGTGATTTACTGCCTACATTTGTGTGTTTACTGGTTAAGATGGGCGATTATCACCTATCTATGCAAACAAGGTGTCACTCGATGTCACTGACTGGCGTCTGTTAGAGTAGTGCCCTAAAGGCAATCGCCTTTGGCACGTTTTGTATAAAGTTGTGTACAGACTTTATTTTCAATAATAAAAAGACATATTTCATTAATTTGGTGTTCATTATTTATGAATTAATATTGATTTATAAGAAAATTAATGAAGTCCATGATATATGACATGTAGAAATAGGTACGAATAGGGCAAGTAACAGAATGTGACAATAAAAAATAAGTGGAGAGGGAACAAACCTTACATAGAGAAAGAAATGAAGTACTACTGCAAAAAAATTGGATATATTATTCAATGAAATGATTGCCTACATATAGGCTTACAATCCCAACGTTTTCTCACTTTCACAGAAGCACGTTAGTAGGACAAATTCACTATCAAGAATAGCTAACAACCTATTAAAGCTAGAGACTTGGTAACAGTAAAACTACCAATAATAATAATAAACAATGAAAGGAAAATATAAACTCGGTCAACAAATGACCATGTGCTAGTGTTGAACAATAGCGAACAGTACGTGAGCACTCCATGCACGTGAATAGTATCTATGCACGTGAAAAGTATCCTTCAATATGACATAACATGAAAGAAATTATGATATGATCATACTACTGAGATTCCTATCATGTACAATTATGTCAGTATCTAAATTATCCCTAGTCATAGGATTAATGAGACTGGACATCGTTAATCCGTATATACTATCACATATCAAACTTCTTGATTTGATCAAGTAGTGGATCTTAGAAACTGTAAACATGAAATGTTTATAGTTGAGATGTGGATGCTTACTAGAGATAGTAAGTACGTTGTATGACCTACTATGAGATTATCACATGGTTATTTGTATCTTTTTGAATCACAAAGTTACATAAAGAAGGATATTTAGATCTTTTTAATTATGAATCATATAAAACTTGTGAATCTTATTTATTGGGAAAGATGACCAAACTATCATTTGGAGGAAAGGGACAACATGCTAGTGAGTTATTAGAGTTAATACATTCAGATGTATGTGAGTCTATGTCTCTTAGTGCTAGAGGTGGATACTTGTAACATCCCACCTCCTACTGGAAAGGGTAAAATCATAAATTTGGTATAGGATGGGATTGATTGGAATAAATTG
>JAOQMR010000001.1:21122807-21145577 GCA_027563865.1 Erythroxylum pelleterianum | reverse complement strand
AAATTTTAAAGGTAGGGATAATTTTAAAAATTTTAATTATATAGGTAATTTTTTAAAAAAAAAATTTGAAAGGGGGGGCCATTTTTAAATTATATAGGTAATTTTTAAAAAAAAATTTTGAAAGGTGGCCCCCCTCCCATACACATAGCTCCGTCCCTGGCCCTATCTGACGGAACTCGAAGCATCACGAACCATTTTGAAATTGTAATATTGCAGGAAGGGTTGATATTTGTGACCCTTCCTGCAATATTATTACCACTAATCAAGTTGTTATATCATCCAACTTTAATCAGTCTATTGCGGAAAGGTATGGGATATATAATTTTTTAGGTTATCAATAAGTGAAATCCTTATTTCTTTTTGCATTTTTACTTTCACTTTTTTGAATTTAATAAGCACTTTAACCTTTATTTCAACAATGCAATCTAACTATATCAACTATCGTCATATATAAATAGCATGAAGAATCTACTATGATTTAGTGAAACCTCACTCATAAGTTAACATACATCTGAGTGAAGTAGTTCCAACCTTTACTTTGCTTTCTAAGAAGTTTGTAAAACAAAATCTTGATTGCTTAATAAGCTGATGTGATTGACAAATTTCTTTAGTTTTAATCGCTTTGGAAAGATCTTGCAAAACATCATTGTCATTCATAATTTTAAATGCATCAAAACAAATATGTCTCATTATGTTATGTCATATTACTGATTTGTTAATTAACATAGACAACTTAGAAACATATATAAAAGTATTCTCTTCAAAAGACTTTTCTTAACATTCTAATCAACAAAAAAAGTTTATTCTTCATACAAATTCTCATCAATTTGAGCTCCTTTAATATCAATTATCACTCATTCACCATTAGTAAAGTTCATCCATATCCTTTATTAATCAATTGACCAAAACTTGATATATTTTTATCAAGGTTGGGAACTAGAAGTACATCAGCTATTTGGTTTAAAGTATGCATAGGAACTTATCTTCTTCTTGATCATTTTTCTCTATTACCTTCGCTTATTATTTTATCTCTTTTCCACTACTATTACCTAGCTTTTCAACATGCCCTATCTATATGTTGAACAATTATTTTCTGAATTTTTTAATGTAGATCAACATGGCTCGGCCCTTATTAGCTAACGACGGCACAAACTAAAGCAACTTTTGATACTTCCTGAAACAACAAATAATATGATGGTTTTCTTATTTGCTATCCATTATGTTATCTATTGTTTGTACCTTCAAGATAAGATCCAATTAATTAAAACAAAGGAAGAAAAAAGGATTGATAGAATGAGATGGATGTTTAGATTGACCATAGATTGTGATAATGCCTGCATTAGTGAACTTCGTATGGATAGAGCAACCTTTAGGATATTGTGTGATATGGTAAGAGATGTCGGGGGTTTAAAAGACACTAGGAACACATATGTATAAGAGGTTGTAGCAATGTTCATATACACCTTAGCTCACTAGTAGGACTATAAACCTACTTTTTCTCCGTAGTAAAGAAACTGTGAGACGACAATTCTATCAAGTTCTTTATGAAATTATAAGATTACATCATATATTGTTCAAGAAGCTGGAGCCTATTACTCAATATTGTCAAGATGAGAGATAGAAATGTTTTCAAGTAATTGAACATTATAATTAACCTATAACATTAATATCACAACTTTTGTGTTAAATCACCTTTTAGTTTTAATTTGTAGGGTTGCCTACGAGCCTTAGATGGGATACTAATTAAAGTTACACCTCCTAATGAAGATAAGTCTCGATATTGCACAAGAAAAGGATGTATTTCAATAAATGTTTTAGGTGTTTGTTGCTTATATATATATATATTGCTTGGTTGGGAGGGCTCTGTACACGATGGTCATGTGCTTCGAGATACGATCTCAGCCTTATGGTCTATGAGTCCATTGAGGTAAATTTCTATTACGATATCCAATTTCATTTCTCTTTGAGTTATGCTGCTCAATCATAACTTATTGGTTAATTATGAAGAATGTTATTACTTGGTTGACTATGGATATTGCAATGCAAATGGAATTCTTGCTTCGTATCGAGGGCGACGTTATCATCTCAAAGAATTCGATGCCCATCGGCCAGAGATGGGAAAGTAATACTTTAATATGACACATTCCAAAGCAAGGAATGTTATTGAGAGATGCTTTGGATTGTTGAAAGGAAGATGGAAGATCCTTGCATCCCCTTCATTTTTCTCAATTCAAACCCAATTCGCATTATAATGGCTTGTTCCCTTCTACACAACTTGATTCACAAGTTCATGAGCTTTGATCCATAAGAGTTAATCGCTGAAGATGAAGAGGAGAGTGAGGAAGATGAGAGTGATGAAGATGATGAAATGGAATACAATACACAAATTAGTCCAACTGATGAGTGGTTGACATTTAATTAGGAATAATATGGCAACCAACATGTATAATATATGACAACTAGATCCAATGACAATGATGTAGATTAGTAATTTAAGATATGTTTGTTTCCTATGCTTATTAGATTATTGAAATGTTTTGATTTTGATTAATGTACCTGAATGTTGAATATCTCTGTTTGTTTACTATTAGTAATATATAACTGAGAGTTATTGGATTACTTTTGAAATGCTCCCATGTGAACATCTCTGTTTAGTTAACTATGTGTTTGTGAGTTATTAGATTACATCATTGTATTTAGATTTTTCAGCAAAGTTACTTTTTGTTATATGTTATTTCTTTGATAACTCTTACATTGTTGTACATTTATTAGGAATGGATATGGCTGCCTGTGGGAGAAGAAAGAATAAGCAGTATTGGAAGGATGATGAGGTTGAAGCTTTGGTCGACGTTTTGCAGGAACTAGCTTGCAATCCTTTATGAAAAGTAGATGGGGGATTTAAGAACAATTACATGGTTGAAGTGCACAAGATGTTGCTAAGCAAGATTCCTAATTTTGATAAGGATGTCGATCCCCACGTTGACTCCAAGATTAAATGGTTAAGAAACAAGTACAATATAATTTCTGAAATATGTATGCAAAGTGGTTGTCAGTGGGATGATGTTGAGCATAAGATCAACTGTGATAAACAATGGTTTGATGAATGGTGTATGGTAAGGACATCTAACTCAAAAGTTGATTGAACTCTTATTTTAGTAATTTCTTTTCTCATAATTATAGCATTTTCTTATTATTACGTTTTTAATCTTCTTCTTCTTGTAATTCTTTTTTACAGAATCACAAGAATGCAATTGGAATGTGGAACTTTAAATTCCCATATTTGCAGAAATTGGACATGGTTTGGGGTAAAGAGAGAGTGACGGGACTCAAAGTTAAGAATATAGCCGAAGCAAGTGCTAAGGTTAACAGCCCAAAGAATATGACAACGTGTTCTTCATCAGAAAGTGAATATGAACTTGTTGTGGTATGTGATACACAAGGATCCTCGACTATTCCTTCAAGCAGCCATGGAATAAAAAGGCGAAAAAACCTGTCACCCAAAAAGGAAAGTTCTTACAAGAGAAAAAAACCAACAACACTTCATAATACTATTGAGTCAAAGTTAGACAGCTTCACTTGAGTCTATTTGCGAACAAATGGCCTCACAATATGCAGCTGTTACAAATGCTTTAATTGCTGAGTCTAAATTTGATTCCCTAACTAATGAGAAGATGCAAGAGCTCATCAGTGAGATTCTTAATATTGGCATATCTCAAATGAATATTGGTAAGGTTGTTGTGTTATTCTATAATGATCATGCTAAAATTCAAGTTTTGTTCGCTTTGCCAAGTCATTTAAAAAGGTCGTTTGTACTTGGAAGCATATTAATATTTTTGTAAGTATTATAAACTTATGATGCAATTGATGTGGCCTAACCAGGTTATTTTGTATTAGTTGGAAACTTTGTAGTTGTGATGCAAACAAAGTTTGTATTGTTAACCTGGTTATTTTGCATCAATTGAAGGCTTTTGGTTAAGGTATTGTATGTAGTTGTGATATTTTACATCATTTGCAATATCAAATGAATGTAAATTGTATTAAACTATATTACTTGATTTTACTATAGCAATAGAATGGTGGATATTATGGTTATGTCGATGAATTGTATAATATTTTCGATAATTAAACTATATTTTGAGGATATTATGTAACTAATGATATGTTGATGCAAGAAAATACTAGAGTATTGTTTTCTTCAAGAGCTATTGGAAAGGAAATATCGCAATATACTTGATTTTAAACATTATGTCATTATAAATAAGGTGCATAAATTAAATATAATCAATTAAAATATATTTAAATTTTGATATAAAACAAAAACTTAACAAATTTTTATTTCTTAACATTTTTTAACAAACCAATCACTATCAATAGTAATGGTAATCATTCTTTCATCTTAACCAACCATCATAATTATAATGATTATATTCATTTTATTCCTCACCGTATATATTCTCATTGCCTTATGTGAACCAAACGACCCCTAAAGTAATAAAAAAATTAGTCATAAATCTTGTAATAGACATATATTCATACATTGGTGAAATCCTTTATCAAGTTCACGACACATGTGCGATTATAAATGAACTTTATTACATTTTTTTCCTTTCTGCACATTTTCATCAATGATTGGAAAGTGTTTAATATCTCTTAAATTTTTTTTGTTTTTTTTATAAAAGAGAAACAAAAATTACAGACTAAAACGAGGGATCGCGGTCCCCGACAGATCCTCCTGAAGGAGAGAATGACACCCAATGGGCGGGTTTACAAAAAGAGTGACACCGATAGTACAATGGCCAGCAAATTTGGCCATCCAGCCCGCACATCTGTTACTCTCTCGATAGACGTGCCGATAAGTAACAGTCCAATTACGAGTGACAAGTTCATGAATACCCCGGACGATGAGATTGAGCACCGCAAACTGGCAGGATGTCGAGGAGAGAAAAGCTAGCACGGCCGTAGAGTCAACTTCCAGCTCGACGCGGCGGTAGCCCAGGGTCCACACAAGCTGGAGACCGGTAAACACTCCCCAAAGTTCCGCTGCCAACGGATATTTTTTAACATCAAGTCAATGCAATGTGCAAGACAAAGTCCAACAAAAAGAATTATACTACTTTGCAACCTTTTTCTACGAAGCCCTATATCATGGATCGTGAGAATCAATAACATCTACCTTAGGCTAGTTGAGAGGCATTGATTGATGCACCTACATTATACCATCATCTAACTATAGTCATGTCCATATTATGAGCTGCTTCTTTAAATTATAAAGCATTACAAATTGAAGGCTAAACTCTGAGAGTTGTTTGTGGTGCAAAAAAATTAAACGCTTATCTTTTTCCCTTCCTCACATCAAATGCCACTATCCCCTCTTGTTGAGTACAAATACATCTTCAAATCCCCAATATCGTTATAATGATCTCAAAAAGAACTTCTATTGCCAATTTCGTAACTTAGTCTTTGTCTTCAGTCTTTCTCATGCTAATACTCTTTAAACAAAACCTTTGATCCCATTTGATTTCTCAACCTTTTAAATGCTCGTTGCAATACACATAAATTGTATAATTCTCATTATAGGAGCCTATTTAACATGAGCCCAAGTTGGATCATCGAATCTTCCTGAAACAACTAAATTAAGTACTTAAACTTGCCTCTATTTATCTATAAAAATAAATAAAAAATATATTAAAAGTAAATTAATAATTTCATAGTAAAATAAAGTTGTGTAAAATAACAAAAGCAAAAAAGCTTCTCAACAATCATATCATATAAACACGTAACTTCATCATAAACTTATATAAATGATTCCTTAAAAAAGTTCAAGACTTAAGCACATTTCATATAAGAAATTCTCATGTTTCATAACCTAAACATCATATTGATATATACATTAATTATGATGTTTCTTAATCCAAACATCAAAAAATCCATTGATTATTGCATCTTTATAATTATGACTTATTTTACATGATTACACAAGTTACCATTAAAATTACAATTATAACCTATTTTGGGTGAGTGGAGAGCGAGGCATAGGGATGGCAATGGCCAAATGTGCTCGAGCACTTCGGGAATGTCTTAGGCCCGGATGGGCTAAGCTCGGGTTAACTTATCCAGGGCCAATCCCAGCCATTGCCATCCCATTACTAGTGATTTTATATAAAGCAAGGGCATCAGGTCTCCAAGGTGATATAGCATCAATGAAATACTTCAGACGCAAATTACCCATTAACAATGAGATTCATCATCTGCCCAAACACCACGTTTCATCAAACAGATAGTAAACTTAATTTCAAAATTACTAAAAATAACAGCACAAAGCACAAATTATGGCCACAAAAGACCAAACTTTGAGGGATGGATAGACAGCGATCAGAACCTGTCGGGATTCGAGCTAACATCACACTTATGATCAGTGGATTGACAGACATCAGAATTTTTATCGTCACATCGCGCTATCCACAATTCAGAAAAAAGTTCAAAACGAATAGAACAAAAAAGAGTTTCAAACGAAATGAACATATGAAAATGGGTTAGCTCAGAACTTCTTAGAGGGTGTGTTGCCATCAAAGACGCGCTCATAAGCGAACGCCTCTGGAACACATGAATGTTTTCCTCATCGCGCCCATTTCTCAAACCAAAAGGTGATTCAATAAATTTACAAATAAGTAATAAAATTTGAGCTAAAAGAAAGAGATAAGACATAAGAAGGAAGCACAACTGAAGAAGAAGTGACCAAAAACACGGCGCAAGTGTAAGAAACAGAAGAGAAAACATAGCAACCGACGGAGCAGAGGCGCACTTCAGGAACACACTCTCGGGTAGGGAATAAATAGCGGGGCCAAAACCCTAAAACCCCTTCGTCACGTGAATAGCACGTGCGGATTGACCTCTCAATCAACATGTAAGCATTTCGTTCGTATTCTTCGCCGTTCAACATGTGCTGTGATTATTAAGAATGATTAATCAGTTTGGTTTGGTTAAACCCTAAAAGCTTTGACTATTTAAATTTTAGATTTATTTTATTAAAAATTATTATTAAAAAATTGATTAATTTATTAATCAATCATATTTATTTAATAATTTTTTTTAATTAAATCTTAAATATTTCGATAGATAAATAGATAGATAAAGACAATCTCTTTCGATCATATTTTAAATTTTTTAATTTTATTAATCTTTAGTCGATTTTATAAAATTCTAATGTCAATCTAATCTTTTAAACCTTAAAGTAACTACTGATCCAATTTTTAAAACATAGATTATTATTTATTTGTATTAATATTAAAATGCACTCAAAAATAATGATTGAACTTCAAAGAAGTAGTTCAACTGGTGAAATAAATATTTCCGAGAATGTTTTAATTTAATAAGTTGAAAATATAATATATGATAAAAAAAAGTTATAATTTATTTTAATTTTTAAAAATAATAATTAGTCTAGAATGAAAATATTTATAAATTATTACGTGTACTGAATAATTTATTTAGTATATATTTAAAAATTGATGACTATAAATTCAATGCTTATTAGAAAATAATAATTATGAATTCTCTTGTTAAAAAAAAAAAAGACAAGCCATAGAAGTGTATCCAATCATAAGCATTCTTCCAACATATTGTTTAGATCATATTGTTTTATTTGTTGTTGATAGACCTTCAATGAGCTATAAGTTGAACCATTTCTCCTTTCTTGCTTTGAAGAAACTGATCCTATTCTCTTTAGTCTTGCTAACGCTCAGTTTGATTATGTGATTTTCAATGAAATTTCAAATGCATCATTTAAGCAACTCTTAGTAGTTGGAATTTATATACACATAACACAGATGCATACATATAAATTGAGAGAAAGAGGAGGATGATACATGATGTTTCAGGCAAGAGATTAGCTAAAAGTCCAGAATAAATTGCTTTGAAATGGTTCTTACAGAGAACAAATGGCAGAGACTAAATGCAGAAACATTTGGACGACGAAACAAACCTATAAATAACAGCAATGTGCTTTTAACTTGTCTACCTATTCTACTCCTATTCAAGGAGAGAACTTCCCTCTCAACTATCACTGCACGAAGAGACCAGAAGGGAAAGGGAAAATAACAATTGAGAGAGGAGAAGATTCCCCTTCTGCCACTTGAACCTACGGTAGTCTAGACATTTTCATGCCACCTTCATCATTTTCTGTGTATGTTATGCAAAAACTCCATTGTATATTATTCTCAAAATTATTTACTGGAAAATACTACTGACAGAACAGTCGTCATGAATTCGCCAAATCGTCTCACCCAGCAGGTTTGCTACGGAAAGCACTGTCAACTCAGGGAAATAGTTCTTCTCCGCCACTGGAATCGTGTTGGTGATGATCACTTCTTGAAAGAGGCCGCTTGTCAACCTCTCAATTGCAGGAGGGCTTCCAATAATGTACTCGCACGATCAGAAACAACACTTATATTGCAATTACTATGAACGATATAGGATTTTCTCATCAGGAAGTCCAGATTCATAGAAAAATTAGCCACTCAGTCTCCAAGATACTAAAGGAACAAGGAAAAGACCAAACAACATGCATGCATGTCAGAAGAAACATATTCAGCATTCAAATAAACTCTGAACCAAGTTCAACAATTTTTGACAAGTTGAAAAGAAATAAGTAATAACCTCGCATAAAAGAACACTCGAAGGAATCTAGCTAAATGAAAACTAAGGGGCTGCAGCTTTATCGAAGCCTCATTTCACAATAGAAACATCGTGTAGGAAAAGGTTTTGATCTAAGAATAAATATACTATTCTAATAATGTGATGACCAAAAGATTATATTAACAGTAGTTAGGAGTAGTCACAAGAAACGAAGAAATAGAAACATAACCATGTAGCAAAAATGAGTTGGGTGCACCAACTAAAACTGGACCTGTATCTCGATAAGCTAATGTATATATGAATGAAACGATTACCTAAAGACAGCATGTGTGCAACATGCATAGACTTCCCTGGCCCCCTCTTGATGCAAGAGAGCTGCTCCTTTTGCTATCGTCCCTTCATTTCATGAAAAAGATTTATGTAAATAAACCAGGAATAATACCAAACACTACTTGGAAGCACGAGTTAATTGATTACAGGGAAAGAACCAAACAGTAACTAAAACGGTAGTTCTTGAAAGACAACATCAAAGAACAACATGATGTGACAACAGATTCTACAGGTAGTTAAAAACAGAAACCAAGCAACTCAAAATGAACTTAAAATTTATTCATAGCGTTTCGTCTTTCCCAACACATGACATGTTCTCAATTGCTAAAAGGTTTCTGTACTCGTGGTTATATTAGCATTAAAATGAGTTCTTACAGATTATGCAAACATGTTATAGAACTTCAACAGTCTATTGAGATGGAGAAAGAGTGTTAACAAACTTCACATCCAGTTGAGATAATGTCACCATTAGTTAAAGTTTGAATACCAAAAAAAGGACTGCCCTAGTACACAAGACTCCCTGTTTTGCCAGGGTCGGAGGAAAGTCAACAATTATACGCACCATCCCTTTATATTTTTACAAAGAAACTGTTTACTCTAACTCGTGACCTTCCGGTCACAAAGGAATAACCTTACCAATTGCTCCAAGCCTCACCCTCAAGCTAAAGTTCAAACATAAAGTAATTTAAGGTTTTTCATTTTTCATTTCGATCTCTTGCCTTCTTAAACTTAAGAAATTTAGGTTAGGGCATCAAATAGAATCAGATAATGAAGAAAACAAACCAGCTGTGTCAATCATATCGTCCACCATGACTGCAACCTTTCCTTTCACATCACCAATAAGGTTCATCACCTAAAAAAATACTATCCATTAAATGCATGCATTTGTGGTCGAGAAACAGAGAAGCTAAAGGATTGACAAAAAGAAATTGAACATTACCTTCAGCTAACAAATGAACCTGTCTAATTCACCACAAAATAATGTGTATGCAGTCAAATAACACACCACTGAATTGTTTCTGGCAATTTCTAAGGCTTAAGAAACATGCTAAGTTCCTTTTCAAAGATCAGTTTGGACTAATATGTTACCAAAGATCGCACTAGAGTATACAAAAGAAGCCCACGTCAGAGTAGACAATGTGAAATTCCTCAATTTCTAACATGCAATGTAAAAATCCCCATAAACTTGGACAAGTAACAAACCTAATTACACAGCTCCAAGAAGATACTCTCCTAGTCCCTATTGAACAAGAAAAGATGCTTAAAATAAAGTTGTGGTCAAAGAAGACATCAAGTAACCAGCTGGGTTGATTCAATACCTTTTCATGTTAATGCAGCAGTACTAAATTACGGAATGAGAACAACAAAAGCTCATTGCAAATATGTTGCATAAATGATTGTCTTCTGGAACAAAGAGGACTACTTGCTACTGGTCGTAATTAACAGAATATTATGATTTTAAGTCAAACCATGAATTATTGATATTTAGCCTCCATTGGCCAACGCTGTGAAACAGCGATGAATTTTCTTCCACAGCATTGCCATCACAGATTACCCTGCTGTACATCTCAACAATGATTTTCAAGATTGGCAATACCACGTCAAAGTATTCAACATTTAGATGTCAAAATATGTGAGCTTTAGTGTAGTAATTACCTCAGCAAGATTGTGGCCATGCCGTCTTTTGTCCACAATAGCCAAAGGAGCGTCAGACAATTTTTTGGCAAAAGAACGTGCTCTAGCAACTCCTCCAACATCAGGTGAAACCACTACCAGATCATTGGAACAAATCGTCTTGCTTGCTAGGTAATCAAGAATCACAGGCTAAATTCAAAGAAGTAGAAAAACAAGAATTATGACTCGAAGTTGTCTCAGGACAAAGTAAATATTAGCTAACATAAAAAGAGTCAGGAGAAGAGAACTGAAACATGGACTAATTACCTGACAGTAGACATGGTCCACAGGGATGTCAAAGTAACCAATAGACTGCCCCGAATGAAGATCGCAAGAAAGAACACGGTTAGCACCTGCTTCTGTGATGATGTTTGCAACGAGTTTGGCTGCAATCGACTCACGACCTTGACTCTGAAATTAAAAAATAAAAAAGAGCTAATGAATAAATGCAATACTTTTTAACAAAATTTTCCACATCTGTAAGCTTTGAGACCTCACTATCTTAAGTCATAATGAAATTTCTTATTGCATTCAAATCTGGCTAGTAACGAAACAGGCAACAGGATTAAACTGAAGTTAAAACTACACTTAAAACAATAAGTTGACTTAAACCCTATTTTAGTTTTATTTTTCTCACTCAACCAAGAAAAAGGGCGTAAAGTTAACAAATTTTGAAACCTGCCTTTCTATCAGCTCTAGCATATCCAAAATACGGAATCACGGCTGTGATATTCTTGGCTGATGCTCTCCGGCAAGCATCTATCATGACCAGAAGTTCCAATAGATTTTCATTAGCTGGAGGGCAGGTAGGTTGCAGTAAATACACATTACAACCTCTGACACTCTCTTGCAACTGGACATAAATTTCACCATCAGCAAAGCGCTTTATGTTGATCTTTCCCAGCTCAAGGCCCATGTAACGAGCAATTTCCTGAAAAGAATGCGTAGTCATAAAAACAAAGGTTCCTTTAATGTCCGAAATTTAATAAAAATATCCAAAATCATTCTGAAAATACTTTTTCTAAAAACAACTAAAAAAGAATATCTCAATATCAAACGTTTCTAGGATTCAAAACAAATGTTACCACCCTTTATAAGTAAATCTGAATCAATCATCTGAAAGCATTGACGATGTTAGCTAATACCAATCATCATCCAGTGCACCTAATGAAATGAAATATGTTTTTAACATATAAAGGACAGAAGCCAACAGGCAACAGATCCTTAAGTCCAAAAATTTGGATACTTCTTTTGAAATATAATAGCCGAGCCAGTACATTAGGCTCTCAGGCTCATCAAAATTCAAACTTTTGGCAGATGCTTATATTTACAGACACATGCAAAATTAAAAACTAATGAGTCGATAACAAGATTACCAACAAAAGTAGTTGCCAACCTTAAAGAAACAAGGATTTATGGTACCTTTGAAAGAGTAGGATTTGCTGTCCCAGAAAACAATTTAAGCCTGGTACTTTCCCTGTTGACAGTTTTCTCCACACGGGACGATTCCAAGAACTTGGACAGATTCCTCTCATTGATTATAGGAATACTTGGCTTATCATTACCAAACTTCAAAGGTTCAGACAAACCACACTTCTGTAACCCCATAGAAAACAAATTACTCGGAAATCAATACCAACAAAACACAAACACACTCACACAAACAAACCGCTCACACTCCTTTCCAACTCTATGTGCCGAATGGATTAAAATATTAAGATTCTTTCAATTTTTGATTAATATTTAACATGCGCCGAATTGGAAAGAAATTCCGATCAACAATGTAACAGAGACAAAAAGCCTTCAAAGATAACTGAATGCGCGAACATAAACGTAATGTACACTTCTATACATATCGAAAGATGCACAAAGGCACCCGCAGATAACACAAAACCATAAAAAGGAAGCAACTTGCTTACAACGAGGCTATATTCTGGGGGAATTCGAGCGCGAGACTCTTTTGAGGCCAAAGCATTGAACTTGTGAAGAAAAGAGCAGCGAGAGAAGGACAAGAAAGACGAAGAAGAAACAGAGGAAGACGACGACATGGGCCACGGCGACGGCCCCCTTTGAGAAACAGAGGAGTGTGGCATGGTTAACGACGCCATGTAAACTTTCTTACTCTTGCTCCTTTATCAAATGGGCAGTGACAGGAAGAGAAAGAAAGACGGGTCAAATATTTATAGGAGCGTGATAGTCATGGTGACGGTGGTGACGGTGGTCAATGGTAGTGGTGTTGTTTCCGCATCCTCTGTTTCGTTAGTCTAATTGCGGGTATGGCTTTTTAGGTAATACGAACAAGTTGGCGAAACAGAGCACGACATGCCGTTTCAGGTCTGCTTTTTTGGACCGTCCGTTTGGACGTTGGATGATTGATTTGGTGGTCCAAGACATAATTGGGATTCTCACGATTGCTTTTAATGAAACTGCCACATATTTCCAAATTCTCAGAATTTCTCAATAGTGGATGAGAGGATCTCTGCTTTTGTTAATGTTTTAAAAATCGGACCGGTGGTTGAACCTGAGGAGCAACTAATTCAAGAGTCAATGATTCGATCGAAATTTAACCGTGATCGAACCGGTGATTAATAAATATGTAAATTTTTATTTTATATATTATATATATAAGATAATTGTTAAACATATTATTTAATTATTTATCTATTTATAAATTTAACTTAAACCTTCTAACTTTAAAATATACAAATTTTTTTTAAGTTCACCAATACAGCACAAAATAAGATAACAAAATTCACTAGTCATATTTCATCAAAAAGATTTTTTAAAAAAATCAATAATCATAATATTCATTCAAGTTGAAATCATCAAAATCAAGACATTTTAAAAGTCTCACAAAAAAGGGCTAAATCGGATCGTTTCATGCTCCAAATCACTATTTCTCCAATCCGACTAACTGATTCGATCCGGTTTTTAAAACACTAACTTTTGTAATCACTTTTAACATGTTAGTGCCACTTGTAAGGCTTGTGGCAGTGTATTGTATTCTTACCTTTTAATTATATATTCAATAAAATTTTAAATATATGTATTTTATATTGTCTCATTTTTTTATGTGTGTCTATTAGAAACAGTTTTTTTATTATGCAAGGATAAAGTTGTGTACTATCAAAATTCTCTAGACTCCGCTTGTGAAATTTCAGACCGGGTAATAATGACATTTCAATTATGGAATCACATTGATCTTCTTTCGGAGGTAGGCATAATGTGCTAAGTTTGGCAAAGGACTTGTCGTGTTGATCTTCTATAAGAACCCACACATTCCGATATTGGATTTGGATGCGAAGATTTCGTTATAAAGATAGCTTTTAAATGCTAAAAATTGCATTTGGACTGTATCTTACGTATCTAACGCTTAACGAACTACCCGGAAGGAACAAGTTGTGTTCAATGTACCCAACTCTTAAAAGACATTTTCGGAAGTATATTTATTAATAGCATTTATTTACTTTCCAAAGCCCGAGGACGATAAGATTGAAATACAATCTTCATTTTAAGAATAAAAAGTAAAGTAGAGACTTTTAAATGTCCTGATACGTTTGAACCAAGTGTTCCTTAAGTTTTCGTTGCTCTCAGTGAACCAAGCGCCTCCTAAGTTCTCGATTTGTCAATGACCCGATGTTTGCCATCGGAAAGATACTTCCAGCAACCATGAATGATCAACTCAGATGGTGATTTCCAAAATTTGCACTCTAAATGCTTCAGATTTCCTGGGCTCTTCAGGGTCGCCACATTGCGAGCTTGAATCGAGATGGCTAAGTGCAGGACGAGGAAGAAGAGCAAGACTCCAATGGTTATTCTCATTCTCACAAGTAATTGCTTGCCTATTCAAACTACAGTCTATCCTCTGTGATGAGACTGCAACATGGATATAAATACCGTGATGAGACAACCTTTTAAAACTGTTTCTGTTCCCTAAACTGCCGTAGTTTTGGAACTGTTGTTCGTATAGTATTTTAACGTTTGTAGTTTCATATCACTTGAGAAAAACAGTTTGTGTTTTGTTAATTAATACACATTAATTGGGATATAAAAGAATTAGAAACTTCAAAAGTGGACTAAGAATTATACTGTAAGATAATATGTTCCCTAATGTTTTCGTAAACTTAAAATGCTAAAAGTTAAAAAAAGTTTATCATTTATCTAAATATAACAATAGTCTTGTAAACCGGGATAGATCACCTGTTCCATAATTGCTGTGCCAGTGCTGTTCCATTGCATCTGGTCCATACATTTATATAGGACCCACAAAAATTTATGGACCAGATACAATGAAACAGCATTGGCACCTATCAAGTTTTGGACTCCTGGAATGACTTAGCCTCTGTTTGGTTGAGCTTATATTAGTAAAAATTTTATCAGTAGAAATTTTTTTCTGTATATCTTTTCTAAGAAGCTAGTTGGTTGTTTGGTTGTCATTTAAAAAATAGTTTTTTTAAAAGAACTTCATAAAGTAAATTGTTTGGCAACATAAAAATAAAAAGTATTTTTAATTTTAACTATATTTTATTTTGTAATAAAAATTATTTATGCATATAAATATTATTTAAAGTATATTAAACAATATGCAAAACATAATATATTAATTATTATATAATTTTAAACCATATGAAACATAAATAAAAATATATCTAACCAAATCTTTTATATAGATTATAACATAATTAAACTAATATCGAAAATAAATATTAAAACATAAAAAAGTCAAATAATATTATATAAATCCCAAAATAAATATCCAAGTTGAGTAAATAGTTAAATACATAATAAACGGGAAGATGAGTTTGTGGGTATTATAGGAATTATGTGTAAAACATATGGATAAAAGGGACTAAAAATAAGATTATTAATTGATTTGAAAAATCTACCTAAAAAGCGTTTTTTTTAGAAGCTCCAAATTTGAGTTTCTTAAAAACTTTATTTTGGTTATAAAAAAAGTCGTATATATTAAAGAAGTACTCATATCTATTAAAGAAGTACTTTTTATTTTACAGTTAAACATCAATTTTTCTTTAAAAATGCTTTTGTGGTGGAAAAAAATACTTATTGACTTTCCAAAAGTCTATCCAGATAGGCACTTAAGAAGACATTGAATTGACAGCAAGATATGTTCAAGTTATAAATATTAATTGAAAAAAGTTGGTAATTTAATTTTAAATTATTAATTTATTAATTACTACAACAATAACATCCAATAGAAATCTTGCATAATACGTATAATTTGAGAAGATTTAGTAATATACAGCCTTATCCTTAACAAGTTCAAAAGTATTTTGAAATGACCTGCAATTTATTAATTAACTTATTTAAGATAAGATAGAAACATTGATGCACCAGACTACCCGAGTGTTCAAGGCTTTTAAGTCACTGTAGTTTGGAACTCAAGTCTTATAGAGTCCAAGGCCGTATTGTTTTAGTGCAAAAAATTCACTCTAACCAAGACACCAAAAGTACACACTAAAATGGTGCAATGAATAGTAACACACTAAATAAATCAATTTGAGAAAAGGACATAAAAGGAACATGCTAAAAAGTAAAGGGATAAAGTTGTCTTTTTGTACTTTTGATGCAATATATCATTACAAAGATCTTATTGAGACATTTAAAACGAGACTAATATTGAATATAATATTAAATTTATTTTTAATATTTATTTATAATTCTTATTTATAAGTTTTATAAATTCATCAATAAAATATGTTAAGAACAAAAAATCAATTTGAAATAAAAAGTACATAAGTTTAAACCACACCATTGATTTTAAAAATTAAAACTCAACAAAAATATTTGAAATTACAGCAAAACTTAAATAAATTATAACAAAAATCAGACCCGAAATTATAATCAAACTAAAATTACAACAATCAACTTAAAAGTAAAACTAAAGCACTTGAAAACATTAACTTAACATAAATAATTAATAATTTGGAAGGTCATCCCCATTTCCTCCGAAATCAAAATATTGGCTAAATCTACTAGATGAGTCAGCTCCTCTTTGAGGTTCTCCTTCTTGAGCTCTTTTGGCAAAAATTTTCATTTGTTCATTTCTGAAAGCCTCACGCATCACTGGATCTTTGATGGAATCCAAATCTTTACATAAAATTTTGTTATCTTCCCGTCTTTGGCGCAGCTCTAATTTTTTTGCCTCATTTTGAACTCGTAACAACTGATTTTTATTTTTAGTTTTATTTTTGATAAATAAATAAACAAATAAAAATTATTGTCTAAATATAAATTAATTTAATTAATAACTAAATTATTGTGGTTATATAAATATAAATTAATTTAGTTAATAACTAAATTATTGTAGTATATTCTTTAAAAAAATTGGTGTATAATAGTTGGAGTAACGTTAAATTTGGTATAAAAAGATTCTAAATTTGGTGTAAAAATTGGGTAAAATACCCGGAGATGACCTAATTGCAGGAGCACCAATACTTGCAATGTCAGGAATGGCTAACTAATAAATGCAAGGATGACTATGGAGGAGATGAAAGTAGGAATAAGAGTAAAGACAGATGATGGTCGTTGGGTTGGCGAAAGTGAGAAGAGCTGAACGTGAGGGAATTTATGAAAGAAGAGATAGGAAAGAGTCGAAGATGGAGACAAAACAGTCTGCCATGATGGCGAGAATGCTATGGAAGAGGGGATCAAATCATATAATTAAATATATTTTTTTAATTCTGGTCTAACATGATATGAATACGACATATTTGATGGCATAACTCACCGCACTATCAAATGACTAATATAATCTAATTAACGATTATATCATTTTTGAAAAAAGTTTAGTGAGTTATAATTTTTATTGTTCACTTAAATTTATAACTTTTCAGATTAAAATATTTTTAAAGATTTATTCTATTAATTAAATCACTTCTTATTGATGTAAATGACAATAAATTATATTTGTTGGGAAAAACTCGGTATTGTTAAATTATGCGGAAGTGTAAATACAATACCAAAACTTTCCAAATTTGTTTTAGTAAGAGGAGTAACTAAATACCAACAACAATTCGCCAACAATAACAACTCCTCAAATACCAATAAAGACACTACAATTTTTAACGTGAAAAATCCATCAATAGTAAAAACCACAGGACCTCTGGTCTGAAAAATAGCCCCACTAAATTAAAATGTGTACAAATATCCTCTTCCCAAAGACACGAACTCAGCATCAATAAGAGGAATAAGTCACTACACAAGATAACATTGTTAGGAATATAAAAGGAGAAAAATCACCAAAAACATGTCATTGTTCCGAGGCTCCGATCTAAACATCCAAAGCTCCAAACAAAAACTGACCGTTCAAAATGTAGAGGACTATCTCAAGATTACCCTCCTAAATTTTCAGCTCAATCCAACGATAGATGAGTGCAGATTGAGAAGAAAGGTGACGTTGGTCGTCCAAAATTCCCCTACAACTTTTTTGCACTATGTTCCCTCCTTTTCTTGCTTTTTGCAGACTCATTGCGAAGAAGAGGTTGGACACTATAAGCCAACAATTAATTAATATAGTGGGTCAAAAACATGGGTTTTTCTGCATAGGAAGGGACCCAAAGCCCAACAAATCTTCTCTTCCTGATTATATGGAGGTGATCACCATCCCGACAATCAAACATGTATGAAACTTCCTTCTTGGCAAAGACTTGGTCATCATATCAAAACAATTATCACTGTATGAACCTTTCGGAGCTCAATCAACTTAGAATCCAAAACATTTCTAACCTAATGATATCCAACATCAATATGTTTTGATCTACCATGGAATGTGGAATTATTAGCTAGTTGCATCGCACTTTGACTATCACAGTGTAACACATACTTCTCTTGAGTAAATCCAAGTTCCCTCGAGAATCTTTTTATTCATAACAATTCTTTGCATGCTTCTACAACAACTATAAGCTCTGCTTCTGTGGTAGATAAAGCAACACATTTTTGTAATCTGGATTGCCAACTTACTGCTCCTTCGCAAAGGTAATCAAATAGCCTGATCTTATATCAACATCTTCTGCTAAATCAGAATCAGTGTAACCTAAAAGAATAGGCTTCCCTATTCTAAAACAAAGACTCACAGTACATGTCCCACGGAGATATAATCCATTTCACAACATACCGATGTTCAATTCCCAAATAAGAAAGAAACTTGCTAATTGTACCAACAACGTGAGTAATATCTGGCCTAGTACGAACCATAACATACATTAAACTACCCACAGTTAAAGCATAAGAAACTCTTTGCATTTTTTCCTTTTCCTTCTCATTTAAAAGACACTGCTTTCTACTCAACTTAAAGTATGTACGAAGAGGTGTACTTACAGCTTTAGCCTTATCTATGTTGAATCTCTGAAGTACTTTTTCGATGTACTTCTTTTGTGATAGCCATAACTTTTTGGCCTTAATGCCACGAATGATCCTCATGCCAAGAATCTGGCTTACTGGTCCTAAGTCTTTCATAGCAAAATACTCACTCAGATCCTGCTTCAACTTAGCAATCTTGTAAGTATTATAACCAACAATAAGAATATTATCAATATATAGTAATAAAATGATAAAGTCATCGTCAGAGAATTTATGCACATAAACACAACGATCAGAGGAAGTCTTTTTGAAGCTTTGCTGTTTCATAACTAAATCAAACTTCTTGTACCATTGTCTTGAAGCTTGTTTCAAACCATACAAGCTCTTCCTTAATCTGTAAACACAATCTTGTTTCCCTTTGACTCTAAAACCTTTTGGATGCTCTATATATATCTCCTCATCCAAATCACCATGAAGAAAAGTAGTATTAACATCCATCTGATCAATCTCCAAATCAAGGTGTGCTACCAAACCCATCACAACTCGAATGGATGACATCTTCACTACTGGAGAACAGATTTCTTCAAAATCAACTCCTTTCTTTTGACAAAAGCCCCTGACAACCAATCTAGCTTTATACCATGGAACTAAAATATCATCTTCATATTTCAATATGAAAACCCATCAGTTCTTCAAAGTTTGTTAGTTCTTAGGCAATTTAACCAGATCAAATATGAAATTGTCATGAAGTGGTTTCGTCTCATCTTCCATTGCTTCAAACTACTTCTCCTTCTGCTCACTATCCATTGCTTCCTTAAAATTTTATGGCTCTCCCCCTTCAGAGATAAATACATAATCACTGGGAGAATAATGTGATGAAGGTATCCTCTCTCTAACAGATCTTCTAAGAAAGTCTTTGGAGCCTTTATAAATGTTGGTTGTTGATCCACTGCAACATCATGTACTGGAGCATCAAAAGTGTCTACACTTTGTTGATCATTTTGCACTTGATCATGGTCTTCACCGTCATCTTGACCATCATAATCTTGACAGTCATTTCCAACTACATTCGGGTTATCATTTATAGAAACTAACTCAACATTAACTAGGCAATCACGCTCTAAGAATCTCTTCTCTCTGCCTTCTCAATATGCTCAATAGTTTGGTCTTTAAAACACACTACATCATGACTTCTAACGAGTTTCTTCTTAGTTGGATCATACAATAGATAACCAAACTCATCTTGACTATAACCAATAAAGATACAGTGCCTGGTCTTAAAATCTAGTTTTGACCTCACATCCTTAAGAACATGCACAAATGTTTTGCAACCAAAAACTCTCAAGTGATTATAGGAATTGTCAAACCAAACTCTATCAGGAACATCAACATCCAAAGATACAGTGGGTGACAAATTGATAACATAAGCAACTGTGCAAAGTGTTTCAGCCCAAAAAGAATTTGGAAACTTTGCTTATGCAAGTAAGCATCTAATCCTCTCCACTTAAAGTTCTATTCATCTTTTCTGCTAAACCATTCAACTGAGGAGTCTTTGGAGGAGTTTTCTAATGTCTAATACCTTGCTCTCTACAATAGTTATCAAATGGTCCACAATATTCACCACCATTATCAGTGCAGATGCATTTCAAATTCTTGTTAGTTTGTCTTTCAATTAAGGCATGAAATTCTTTATACTTCTTAAAAACCTGATCTTTGGTCCTTAAAGCATAAACCCAAAGCTTCCTAGAATTATCATTAATAAATGTCACAAAATACAATGCACCACCATGTGATTTTACCTTCAAATGTCTAAAAACATTTGAGCGAACCAGTTCCAGTAAATCAAACTTTCTTGAAGAAGGATGACTCTTAAAAGAAACTCTTCTTTGTTTCCCAGCCAAGCAGTGAACAGACTTGTTTAACTTAGCTTCCTTAACCCCTTGAAGCAATTTTTTATTGGCCAAATAATTAATCCCCTTCTTACTCATATGACTAAGTCTTTTATGCCATAATTTTGATGTAGTATCACTCTTTACCATATTCACTGAGCCTTCATAAATAGAACCTTGCAATATTTACAAGTTAGAGGATTTGTTACCTAGAGCTACAACCATTGAACCTTTTGTAAGTTTCCAATGTCTATTGTTAAAGACACTGCAATAACCATCTTCGTCAAGTTTTCTTGTAGATATCAAATTCAAGCGAATTCTTAGTGCATGTTTGACATTTTTAAGAACTAACCTTGAACCGTTGTTAGACAAATAATCTGCCCCAGGAAAATAACGACCCTTTTAAAATTCTTGCAACTAAAGAATCTGGTTTCTACACTAATGACCATGCTTATCTCGCTAGCATTGCTTGATTAAATTGATGGAGCTGTTTAAATGCCAAGCCTCCTTCCATTCTTGGTTTGCACATCCTTTCCCAACTCATCCAGTGTATCCCCCATTCATTATTGACATTTTCCCCCACCAAAACATGTTCATAAATTGCTGCAATTCTTTACATAATGTTTTTGGTAAAAGGAAAAGATTCATTACATAGTTCGGAAGACTTTGGAGTACCATTTTCAGCATTATTTATTTGCCGACTTTGGTGAGAAATCTTTTCTTCCATGAGTTCAATCTCTGCCAGACTCTATCTTTGACATACCCAAAGACCTCTTTCTTTTTAATATCGACAACCGATGGGAATCCAAGATAATTGCCAAGGTTTGCCTATTCTTCAACCCCAATAATGGAACAAATTTGATTTCAGGTAATAGTGGGAGTGTTTGCCGAAAAACAAATAGCCGACATGGTTAAATTTATTAATTGGCCAGACGCCTGTACATAAACCTGGATAAGTTGCTTAATGGTTTTTGCTTCTCTGTCTTTGCATTGAAATACCACGAGATTGTCGTCGGCGAAAAACAGATGTGATATATCTGGTGCCTCCCATGCAATACTACATCCATGAAGCTGTCCTTCTCTTAATTTAACATCCACTAACCTTGAAAACCCCTCCGCACATAGAATAAATAGATATGGCAACAAAGAGTCTCCCTGCCTTAAGCTTTTGGATGGTGAGATTGGACCCAATTCTACCCCATCATGAAGGATACAGTATTGAACTGAAGTAACACACCACTGTATGAGTGAAATCCACCACTTTGCAAATCCCATCTTCTTTAAAACATCTAGGAGATAGGACCATTCCATTCGATCGTACGCTTTACTAACATCCATCTTCAGAGTGACAAAACAGTCACGACCTCTTCTCTTACCTTTGAAATAGTGCATCAATTCAAAGGCTATAATACTATTATCATGGATATTTCTGTTCTTGACGAAAGCTGACTGACTTGGATGGTTGTGTTCTAATGGAAGACAAATTCTGGAAATTTGCAGATTTGGGATTCTGTCCTTAGGCGTGCCCACGCCTAGTCTTTGAGTTTCGGCTAGATTGGGATTTTTCGAATTTCTTTCCATCTTTTTCTTCTTTTTGATCCTCTTTCGTCTTTACGGCATTGAAAACCATCTGTGGACATTTAGCAATTAATTCCATCAATTTTTAAATACCAATTTCACAAATCAATAAACATTAAGTCCAAAATATATGCATTATAATTGACTTAACAAGTAATAACTGATCTATATTAACTGATTTCTTTAACAATAAAGCTGAAAGAATGCATTTCAGAATCTGATTTTTTTTTATAATTAACAGAACTACATAACACAGGAGGTTATAAATTCTTCAGAATCAGAACAGATATCAGAATACAGAACAAATCAAACTATAAATCCATGAACAGAAGTGGGTAACGGGACT
>JAOQMR010000001.1:21099956-21119821 GCA_027563865.1 Erythroxylum pelleterianum | reverse complement strand
TAGAATCTAAGTCATTATCCAATTAACATCTTATATGTCCAATTAATAAATAATGCCAAAATACATATCCTAACAATTCCCAATACCCTTCGCTACACGTTTCGAACGGAATCCCGCCTGAAGACCATGCAACTGTATCCAAACATACATATGCATCAAAGGAATCTCTTTGGGAGGAACATTTTCTTCTATCCTCTCCACAATCAAGAGCTAGTGATCAAAAGTAGGACTCATTTCCATTGCTCTATAGATATCCATATCGTGAAAGAACTGAAAAACATACAACTCTTCGGGTAAATCATGAACTTCCATCCCCATCGTCGGACGCCACAAGGCTGCAATAGTATTAATCATAGCGTTATAGTTGATAGTTCTTTAAGTCAAAAACCTACCAACCAAACACAGCTTATTGTGGTCCTCCTGCTCCAAATCTGCATCCTTATAGACCAAACCTCCTTCGCCTTCATCGTCCATCGAAAGGCTGGCCATCCCGACTAAAACGTCAAAACGTTTATGATCTTCCATAACTTGTCATTAGACAAGACGAGAGAAACTCCTCATTGGGATCTTGAGTCAATTTTATCATTCCTATTTACAATACACTTTAAACCATGATTATTGTTACTAATACCTGTAGTGGCCAGTGTAAGTCACGTGAAGGTAAATGAGAAATTGTACTTTGTACCTTTGTGATACTTCGTGTGTTGGGAATTAAAAAGATTCATTCCTTTGTGTAAATTAAATGTGACATCTTACGAAAAATCAATTAATTAACCAAACCTTTTTAAGGAAGGCTTATGAAATTAAAATTATAGATAATTACAACAAAAATGTTGAAATATGTGAAAACGAATAAGAAGGAAATTGTGTGATTTAATTAATTAATTAACGACAACAAATAAAATAAATAATGTTTCAAATTGTAATAAAAACATTTGATAAAAATAATAATTAAGATACCATCAAAATCAATGTTTTAAGAACCGGATCGAAAGTTATACTAATAAGACAAAATGTTTAACGTTTAAAAGCTTCAACTAAATTTAGACTATCATAAAACCGACTAAAAAGTAAATAAAATTAAAGAATTTAAAATATGATTGAAAGAGATTTGCCTTACATATCAAAGAATTTGAAATTTAATTAAAAATATTTTTAAATGAAAACTAATTGATTTATAAAACTTTATTAATTTACAAAAAATTGATCGATTAATTAATAATTGATTAGTTTTTAATATCAATAGTTTTTAAAACTTAAAATTGTTATCTCTCAAATTCAACTCATCATTAATAAAATATTCATAAATAAAAAGGCCAAACCTGTCTTATAATGTAAAATAAAAAAAAGAAAGAGAAGTGAAATTTGAATATGATATATTATATATACGATAATTAAACAAAAAAAATTGGTTTTAGGAATGAACTATAAATTCAACACACATAATTAGCAGAAAGACAATTTTTATTATTAACTAATATTTATTCATAAATTAATATGAAACAAATAATTTTCATTTTATTTCATAGAAAACCCAAAAATTATCTTATAAATCTTATAAATATGGTGGACTTTGAATCTTAAATTGATACTAGAAAAAATCAAATTATAATAAATAAGTATAAAAATTTAATAAAATGCATAAAACAATCCTTTAAATATTTTCATATTGTGAAAGTTTTATATTCAAAATTTTATTAAGAATCTTTATCATATTTTAGGGTGAGTTCAAGTTTTGTATATTACTTAATTTTAAATTGTTAAATAATTTAATTAAAATATAATTATCAAATTATTGTGTGTATTTTAAATTTTGTTCAATATAATAAGAAAAATAATAAATGAGAGTCTACAGATAGAATTGAATGTACCCCAAAAAAAAAACAATTGATGTTACGTGAACAATCCTATCTTGTGTTGCATCTTTCACGTTTAAAACAACGCTCTTAGTTTGCCTCATCAACCAAAGTCGTATTGGAACCGTAATATGAATATCCCCCAGTCGTCAGTGGGAGTTGGTTTGGACGGCGTAAACTGCCGTCGGATGACGTAAATGACACGTGGCATTTATCAATGGGACCATCACAAGATCGTCAGCGGCGGCGAAGCATTGGCGATATTTTATAAGGTGGTTGTGTACGGATGTAAACTCTCTTTCTTTCTTGTGTTTCTTAACAGACGCCCCTGTTGAATTCTATCAAAAAATCAAACGTAAACGGTAATAAGCCGACAATTGTAGACCCAGTCGCATGTTTGTCACGTGCATCTCACTTACGTATTTTAATTAACAACTTAAAATTAAATAATTAAATAGATTAGTCAAAATTAATTAGCATTTTCTTCTAACAGTTCGCTCAATAAGCGGGTTTGATTATGTTGATCTCGTTGTACTCCCTCCTATTCAAAGTAAGTGTTGTTTTAGAGTTAAAGTGCCTTGAAAATATAATCTGTGTAATCTGTGTAATTAAGATATGAGAGAAATTAAAGGGTAATTTTGGAAGTAAAATCATAAATACGTATAAAAAGTCACAAACAACATTTATTTTGAATAATTAAAATCTTTCTAAAACGACACTTATTTTGAATAGGAGGGAATATATGGTATTGTTGGGTTTATGTCAAGATTGATTTTTTATGCTTAATGATCTTATAATTTCATACTTTTTGTGTTTATAAACGTTGAGTTGAAGTCTAGTCTTTTATGCTTTATTGCTCTCTTCTTATCTAGATATTGGTTCTTTTGTACAGCTTTTTGATGCTTTATTGCTCTCTTATCATTTGAGTATTGATGCTTTTCTATTGATAAAGAGATGGTATATTTTGTTATATTTTAGTTTTAAAATATATTTTATTTTTAGAAGTCGAGTTATATTTTATTTTTATTTATTATTTATTTATGCATTTATTGTAAATTTATTTATATAATTATTTAATAGGCTAGTGTTACTATTTTTACTTTTTAACCTGCATCATTATTTTGTTGTTACATCTGCATGTGAGTCAACTGAAAACAGTCTCTCTATTATATATGAATAAGACTGCGTACTATCAGATCTCTCTAGATTTCCTTTTATTGTGAGACTTTGAACTAAACGTGATAACGAGTTTACTTAGTAAGAATAAAAATAATAAAATTTATCTTATTATTATGAATAATTTCTATTAAGTAATTAACTAAACACGACTAAACACTCAACAAGGGTCAAAAAACAGAGCCCCTGGAAAGTAGGGTGGGCAAGCCATCGAGTGTCCTCTCACCCGAAAGAAAATCCTCTGAAAGTGAAGAGGCTTCTCTTAAATTGTACTTTGACTGACACATACCATGGCCAACACCCAACACGCGCAAAACCCGCGAGTAGGGACACTCATTTCCCGACTACTGTATCGAAACAGAAAATAAAAACCACAATGTAATCGACACACGCATACACGCACTTTGTCCCCTGCCCCTGTCCGCCTGTGCCTTCTTCTCTTGTTCCCCTCGGGATATTTTCTTTCTCGCCGCTCTGTTCTCTAACACCAGTAGATGGCGACCATCGGCCAGATTTGTTCTCGCATCTCCGCCGACCACTGGCGCCTCCCCTCGTCCTCCAGGTCCTTGAGCGATGCTTACTTTCTGGACTCGCGTCTCCGGATGACACGTGTCACTCGTAACACTGGATTCGCCATTAAATCCATGGACGTTACCGAAGAAAAACTTCCGTCTCCTAACGGTCCTTTATCCTCTGTGAGTTTGCAACTCTCTTCTTCAAGATTTGTCTCCTTTTTCATGGTTGACTGGTCTTTTGTTTTTTTCTTCTAAAACATTGGGTTGCTTTAGGAGCCTGTTATCAGTGGCAGTGAGACATTGGAACAGAGGATAAATTCGAAATCCTTAAGAAAAACCAAGATAGTGTGTACAATTGGGCCTTCCACTAGCTCACGTGAAATGATTTGGAAACTGGCAGATGCTGGAATGAACGTTGCTCGCTTGAACATGTCGCATGGAGACAATGCGTCTCACCAGAAAACCATCGATTTGGTTAAAGAATACAATGCTCAATCTGATGACAAGGTCATTGCCATTATGCTTGACACAAAGGTATTACATGTATATATAACTATTCCATAGAGAGACCCCTCTTCTCTAATTTCTTTTCTAAATTTGGAGGCCTTTTTGTTAAGTAAAGGTTTTATTAACTAACAGTTTGTTTGTTTCTCATAATTATTCTTCTTTAAGACAAAAAACACGTTAACTTTAATTATTTGTATAGCACCTTGGGTTTGATTCTGAAACTTATCCAAATTTTAATGCAGGGACCTGAGGTTAGAAGTGGAGACGTGCCTCAACCCATTATACTGAAGGAAGGACAAGAATTTAATTTCACTATTAGAAGAGGAGTATCCACTGAAGACACTGTTAGTGTAAATTACGATGACTTTGTCAATGACGTTGAGGTTGGAGACATACTTCTTGTAGATGGTAAGCCTACAGAGTGATATCGGGATAGTTATAGCTTGCAGAGTCATATTTTCCCTCTTTTTGACACTTGTTCTGCGTTTATCAAAAATGATCCATCATAACTGCTCTGTTCTGGGCTTTTGTTTTCTAGTTTGTCAATTTCATTAAAAGCCATTCAGGATTGTGGTGTACTTTAGGTGGCTTATGATACTTACTTCTTAGTTAAAATCTAAAAGAACACCTGAATAGGTTTTGAATATCGTTTAGTTGAGTTGCCATGGCTATATTGGAGCTCTGTTTTTATAAATGTTTCATATGAAGATGCAAATTGTTGCTTCACCATTTATATCTTCCTTTTCTCCTTGTGGACTTTCTCTTCAGTATTCTGGTAGAAATGTTTATAATCATGGATTTCTTAGATGCTTTAGCTGACTGATTCTCTTAAGGTGAGAAACAATTGTTATTATCTTGTTTACGCTTGTTTTTCTTATTGTCTGTATACTGTTCATCAAGAATCCCAAAATCGAGTAGAGTCGCTTCTTTAACTCCTACAAATTGTCCTTAGCTTCTAAGTAACTGATTGTCTGGCTAGAAATAAGTGATGTAATTTCTGTTTCTGTGGTAGGTGGAATGATGTCATTAGCTGTACAAGCAAAGACACATGATTCAGTTAAGTGCATCGTAGTTGATGGTGGAGAACTAAAATCAAGGCGTCATTTGAATGTGCGAGGGAAAAGTGCAACTTTACCATCAATAACAGGTTACATTCTATTTCAACATAAAGTTTTAATGGTGTAGATATGAAGTACATCGACAAGTTATTGATGGGAATGGTGTTTTCTTTGTTCTACGCATCCCAAATTTCACAGACAAAGACTGGGAAGATATCAAATTTGGGGTGGACAACCAAGTTGATTTTTACGCTGTCTCCTTTGTTAAGGATGCAAAAGTTGTCCATGAGCTGAAAGATTATCTCAGAAGTAAATCTTTCCTTCCTTTGCAGTTGTATATTTGTTTTATGCTATTTACCCTTGATCTAATTGTATGGTGGCAATTTTTTGTAGGATGCAACGCACACATTCGTGTGATTGTCAAAATTGAAAGTGCTGATTCTATTGCAAATCTTCATTCAATAATTTCTGCATCCGATGGGGTTAGTTGTGGTATTCTTTGTTGGTTTCTCTGGAATCCTTTTCTTGGAAATCCTTAAGATGCTCTGCTTATTAATGCATCCTTTAACTTCCCTTTGTGAACTCTGCAACTTTGACGGTCTTGTGTGGTCATTTTGTTGATTGTTTCCTCTGTGTTCTTTATCTATTTCCTTCTCAATTAGTGCATGGAGGGCATGTGCTTTTATGACTATTCTTGTGTGTGCATGTGCAGCATGCTCTTTGCTGTTGTTGCTGTGTCCACTAAATTCTAAACTTACTTTTGGAGTTTGTAGGCTATGGTTGCTCGTGGAGACCTTGGTGCAGAACTTCCAATAGAAGACGTCCCTTTGTTGCAGGTAAATTGAACCTAAGGGTTGTGTCAAAGCAATTTTTTGTCATGCACTATAAAGTGGTCCTATGGTTGAAAGGAGCAAAAACCTTGGGCTTCTGGATGCATAGTGGTTAAATAGAAGAGTATCTATGGAAAAACGATGTTTTGGACCTAAGAATTTATTGTGTTCATCAATTCCTGTGCCTTTGTTAGAGATGACATCTTAAAGCTGGTTTTTGTCTGTTGAGTTGCTTGGTTGGACGAAATTTCTTTATTAATGTCCAATCGTGCCACTTCTATTCCCAAATTAATGCAAGTGAAATTACAACTTCTATTTCTATACGTTAAAGGCTTTATATGATCAGCAGTATCTTTTGTTATTATCAGCTGGCTACCTTTAAAGAATAGACATTTAATTTGTATCTCATCATCATGGAGTGCTATACTATGTTACAAACAGGAAGATATCATTAGAAGGTGTCATGACATGCAAAAACCAGTTATCGTAGCTACAAATATGCTGGAGAGCATGATTAATCATCCGACACCAACTAGGGCTGAGGTTTCCGATATAGCAATTGCTGTACGTGAAGGTGCTGATGCAGTCATGCTTTCTGGAGAAACTGCTCATGGAAAGTAAGTGATACGACTGAAAATTTTTATTGCTCATCTCAGTTTCTTTTTGAAGATTGCTTTCTGTGCAGTTTTAGTCTCCTTTTTTTTTAATGTGTACTTACTTGGAAAATGCTCAACCTCTCCCTGATTAGTGTAGATCCAAAGGAATTACTGATCCATGATGTACTGGTTATAGCATCAGGCTATGAAAATGTCTGTGTGATAGCAGGGTGCAACAAATTGATATCCTCACAGCTTTTGCTTATCAAGATGAAACTCAGTTGTGCCCAGTTTCTTCATTTGTGTTAATTTACTAAGTTTGCTTTGGCTATTGTTTTAACTCATTCTGCTATAATTGTTATTCAAGGTATCCTTTGAAGGCAGTTAAAGTAATGCATACAGTAGCACTAAGGACAGAGTCAAGTTTGCCAGTTATAACCAACACTCCAACAGATGGTGCCTACAAGGTATGATCTTTTGAATGAGAGCTTGCATGTTCCTTTTCGTTTGTTATAAATCAAAGCTTTCAGACCTATAAGTTCGGATGCTACATTGTATTGGATTTTATGATAGTAGGTTCAAGTGACTGACAGTTGGGGCAAGTGGATTTGGTCATGATGCAACTTTTGAATTTTCTTTCAGTTCTCATTGCTCCTTCATAATCCCATAACTTTGCTTACATTCTTTTGCAGGGTCATATGGGTGAAATGTTTGCTTTCCATTCGACAATCATGGCTAACACGCTGAACACCCCTATTATTGTCTTTACTAGAACAGGATCCATGGCTGTACTTTTAAGTCATTATCGGCCTTCCTCAACAATATTTGCCTTCACCAATGAGTAAGTCAAAAATAAAAATGTTTTATTTACTTAATTACACTTTTTAGCTGAGATTTGAAAAATGTTAGACATTTTGCTGGCAATTTTAGTCATAACCTTGGGGTTAAGTTATGTTTGTGAATGTGAATGCTCTTGTGAAAAATGTTTTTGAGATGAATGGATTAATAAAAATTTAAGCATTAGAGTTCTTTTACGGTCCAATGCTACAGCTGGTTTTGCTACTGTAATAATTTGAGTTATTAATTACTTTTTTCTTTTGTGAAAATGAAACTAAAATATAGGTGCTGATCTTCTGTCTTTTGCTTTATATTATTTTCTTGAAAGGCCAATTACTACAATGCCAAAGCAATATGTAAGCTCAATTTATTTTCCTGATTCTTTATTGTGTATTTTACATGAAAAATTTCCATACTTTACAGCCATAGGATCAAGCAGAGATTGGCAATTTATCAGGGCGTCATGCCAATATATATGAAGTTTTCAGATGATGTGGAGGAGACTTTTACTCGAGCGCTGAAACAATTAGTGGTTAGTCATTCATCACTCCGATGTTGTTCCTAGAATATGTATGGGCCTTTCATGAAGTAAATCTTTTCTGAAACATCTTCAATGCTCCAGAGTAGGGGTCTGTTGGTTGAAGGACAGCATGTTACTCTAGTCCAGAGTGGAGCACAGCCAATCTGGCGTCAAGAATCTACACATCACATTCAAGTTCGGAAGGTGCAAGGCTGATTTTGTTCTTGTAAGGGTCTCTATTAGTTTGCTTTGAATTTTCTCTTTCAACAATCAATTGTTGGTTTGGTAATATTCTTTTTCACAAGCAATCAGAAAAAGAGTAGTGAGCTTGAAATCCTGGAATGATAATTATTTTTTGTCAGAATGTTTATGTACAAAATTTTCTGCAGATAAGATGATAGTCTTTGTGAAGTGTTCCAATGAAATTTTGCAAAGATTTCTTGTAATTGAAAGTGCATTATACTGTCTCCACTTAATATTGATGCCTACCTGGCATGGATCTTGTTCTATGTACTTGTCTTTTGACAGAATTTAACAAATATTGATACCTGCCTGGCGTGGATCTTGTTCAATATACTTGTCTTTTGACTGAGAATTTAACAACTCCTTAGCTGAGAATTTACTTATGATATGTTTTCTGTCAGCAAATCAAGTCTGTGGCTGTTCACTCATTGATTAAGAAGATAATAAATCTTCCAAAAACTATGATCTTTGTTAGCGAATCAGATAGAATAACAAAACAAAGTATGCATCTATTTAACTAAGAAAGTTTGCTGAATGAAAGAATTTCATCTGAATAACCATTGATCGATCGATGTCTCTGTAATACTATCCAGTATTATAATTCCAAGCCAGCTTGGCTTTTGTCGCTCTGGTCTTGACAAACTTCTTCGCTCAAGTGGAAACCAGTCACTTTAGAGCATTTTTCATTTAAAAATTTATCTTTTCTTAATTAATAATTGAAGTAGATTCAATTTTATACTTGGTTAAAACCATGAGTTGATCTCAGGTGAACCTTTTGGCTTGTATCGAATCAGGTTGATAGGTAAAAAAAAAGAGGGAGCCATCATTTTAACAACTTCTATGATCCTCATGATCAATATTTATTAGCGTGCAATCAATAGTAAAATAATAATAACAATGCGGTAAAAATTTCGTTATTACGTAGAGTTTGTAGAGTCTGAAAAGGTCTAATAGTAAGCGGTTTTATTCTTAACTAGTAAAGAGTGCAATTTAGGATTTGGTTTCACCTCCCTTTGTAAGACCTTATGAGAGGCTCAGTAATATCAAAGCCATCAGGTTTTAGCTTAGGTTTACCCAACAACGCGAGTTCGAATCCCAAAAAACCAAATCCTAAATATACCCTCCACCCCAAGCCTGCATCAGTAGACCGGGTATCCCTGCGGCTCCATTCTCAAATTGTTTTGCTGGGATGCAGGAGAGGTGAAATTAAATCCTAAATATACATTATCCATCGTATAATGCTTGGCAGCTTCAGCCCCTTGCTCTCAGTTTTTAAGGTGAGTCAAGAAAAGACTTGTTACTCCTAATTAATGAGGATCAGCCAGCTAATGATTCACTCGTTATAATGCTGCTATGGAGTAGAAACTAGAAAGTGTGTTTTGGCATTCCTGCCATTACCAGATTTGTGTGTCCAAGATCATAACATCAGAATTCAAACGATACAATTCTTCACTGAAGGACAAGGATCACTTCTTTTGTTTTTTTATTTTAAAAGTTTCTGAATGCGCTCTACATTAAGTGAGAAAGCAATTGCACCTAAAAATATGTTCTATGACACAACCAACAAATCGGGATTAGGTGGCCTTAAGCCAGAAAAGCTAACTCAGGAGAGTTAGGTGGTGTCAAGCTGAGACGTGTTGTGTTAGTTTTCTCTTTGCACCAACATAGTCTGCACAAAAAATGTTTCATGACCCACCCAACTCTTCCACTTATTCATATATGTTGCTGGTATTTGATAGGCATTGATATGTATTATCTGCAGATCAGACCCTGAACTTCCCTTGATCTTCCTTCTCTTGGCATTTTCCTTCCAGCTTTATGGACTTGTACCACCTAGCACATGCCATATACAACACTAGGTCTATGCTTGTCAAAGCAGCCAAAAGGAAGTAGAACCTATCTAGGTGACCCTTGTTCAGATTTCCAGGAATCCAACCAGGCATGTGATGCTCGGTGGAAATCTTCATGACCATAGTTACCAGCAAGTCACTGACATAGTTTCCTAGGGAGATAGATGTCATGCACAACGCACTTCCAAAGCTTTTCAATCCATCTGGTGCCTGCGAATTGAAGAACTCCAGTTGACCAACATACATGAAAACTTCAGAAGCTCCAACAAGAGCATACTGTGGAACTTGCCAGAAGATGCTCAAGGAGCTTGAGTTTTCACAATCTGTGCAGTCTCTTCTTGCATATTTCAATCTGTAGCACTCTACTATTCCAGCTGCAACCATTGCCATTATTGCAATTACAAGACCGACACCCATCCTTTGAAGCTCAGTGAGTCCCTTGGAAGATTTTGTCTTCTTGATTCTGGCAACTAGTGGATCTAGGACTTGTCGGTAGAGGAAAACGAACACTGCTACGCTCAGAATGTCGAAACTGGACATACTAGCAGCGGGGATTTTGAAGTTGGAGATGGTAGTTTTCATGGCGGCACCTTGTTCCACAAACAGAGAGGCCATTTGTGTGAAGACCACCGAATATAAAATG
Organism: Erythroxylum pelleterianum; assembly: GCA_027563865.1. NCBI lineage: Eukaryota > Viridiplantae > Streptophyta > Magnoliopsida > Malpighiales > Erythroxylaceae > Erythroxylum > Erythroxylum pelleterianum. The sequence continues at coordinate 21,109,190 of JAOQMR010000001.1, read as the reverse complement.
GTGCAGAGCCAGATTGGGAGTAATCTCAGTATGCATTTAACTTCTTCCACTTGGGTGATCGGACAAAGGCGCCACGGGTTGTGATGCCCCTGCTTATGATCATCTAAATCTCTTGATGTAATAAAAGCTGCTCTATCCAAGAACCTGAAACATATAATGAATATCACGGATTAGTTGGTTCTGTAAATGTAAATGAAAAGGTATTCCTTAAAAGGAATGTTAGGAATTTGTTGTAATTCAAGTACTAACTTGAATCCTTGAGTGTGGAGCATCCTTCGGCTTCCGCCATTGGAGCACTCTCCACCATCCGTATCATACAAGTCCTCGCCGCCATCTGGTGGCATCTCTTCGTTCCATTTCTTAGATGCAGCAACTATGACTTGACAGAGCCTAGAGAGAGGGTTACCACTTGGCTTGAAGTGCCTGTATCTTGTTGTTCCTCCGAGAAAGAGAAGCAATGCTGCAATGGCAGAACCTGTAGACGCCCAAAATCCAAGTGCCCACATCCCTCGGTCTTCATAGTATCCCAAGATAGTGTTGGAGAACAGGGAACCGAGGTTCAAAGCCAGGTAGAAGTAGCTAAAAAATGCTACTTTTGAGTGACCTTCCTTAGGGTCCTCTTCGTCGAACTGATCAGCCCCAAATGTGGCTATGTTAGGTTGATAACCTCCGTTTCCAAGAGCTACTAGGTAGATGGAGAGGTAAAATAAGGCGACTTCCTGGCCTGAATGGGATCCACATGGAGTTTGTTCATCTCCACATCCTTTTGGTTTGATCAGGAAAAGGTACGATGACAGTGACAATAATACCAGACCCTGTCATTGAAAACATGCAAGAATCAGTACGCCCCTGGTTGCAGAACATTTCACTGAAAATTTTAGATTTCACTAACTTACAACGACAAAGATTCCTTGGAAAATGGCACACGTTTTGTATCTTCCCCAGTAAGAATCGCTAAGGAAAGCACCGACAAGAGAGAAGATGTAAACAGTTCCAGTCCATTTGCTAACATTATTTGCAGCATCAGCATTGTTTTGTTGCAACACTCTTGTCAGGAACAAGACTAAGTTCACTCCAACTCCAAAGAACGCGAGAGTTGCCAGACCTTGGTTCACTGGTTATTTCACATAACATAAGCACAAGAAACATGGTTAATTAGATGTCATGTTTTCTACGACCAAGTTCCCATTTTTCTGGATCAATACTTTCTATGATTGCACTTCATGTATTAAAGATGTAAACTTGCAGAGTTTCTTTGAGATATTAGTTACTACTTGCTTGTATAATTAGATAACCATTATTTAATAGGTATTAACAATAATAATTACTACTCCCTCCTATTCAAAATAAAATTCGTTTTAGAGGGATGTACATTTATTAAGAAAGTTAATAAAATATTTGATATACCCTTATTAATTGCATGTTGAAGTGTCTTGAAAATATAATTTATGTAATTAGGACGTGAGAAAAATTAAAAGGTAATTTTAGAAGAAAAATTATAATCATGCATGAAAAGTTACGAATAACATTTATTTTAAACAGGAGGAGTATTAAATAAAAAATTTATTTTATATATTAATAATCACCCTTTAAGTTGGTCGGGCCTGAGTATAGGGGCAGCTGGAGTGACTAATTTCACTTTTTAGGACAAGAAAAGACGACTACTTGAACCACACATTTCATGTTTTCAGGGAAGTTACCTAATTTGTTGCTTGTTTTGCTAACTCTAAAGTTTGACACAGCACTACCATTAAACTAATGCTAGTGCTTTGTAAAAGCACCTGTAAATAATTCTTCAAGTCAGGTCATTAGTATTGACAAATGACTACTTCTTCACATGCTGGGAATTAGGCAGCCACTCTGAAGTCATTATATCGACTAAAAACCAGCAAAATGGTCACGTTACTTGCTTCTTCAAGTCTCGAGGAACTTTTCTGTTTGGAAAAATTTTCTCGAGAAAGTGTTGAGAGAGACGGCACGCGGAATAACACCCACAGCATGCAAGTAAAGACCATATGTTACGTGTCAGATACGTCCTACTCTAAATGCATGCACCAACAAGAAGCATAGTCTCAGCTCAGTTGGCCTTATTCTTAGATAGCTCAGTGTTCAACGACTTCAACACTTGCTCTCAACTTCACTGATCAGTGCTACAAGTTATACCAACTCTCTTGTCCTCTTCTTATCATCACAACTCATCATCCTTTTCCCTTATCAGCCACTGTCAAACCTTACCTAAATTATGAAATGAAGCTCAGGAAGAGTCACAGATGAATTATATGCGTTTTTCTTGTGTTTATGGATACCTTCCAAAGTGCGTTGGGCCTAAGCAATAAAGAATAATAGAAAGTGTCCCACTGTGGACTGGTTTCTAGTGAGAGTAAAAGCTTAAATAGTAGACTAGTGTATGCCCCGAATTGACAGTTCTATGAGTAATTTTTGATCAAGCATGAGAAACATATGACATATGTTTCCATTTGAGATCTATCCAATGGGAATTTGAGCTTACAGAGTATGATAATTCCAGCAACCCATCTTCCAGATTTTGCTCTCACAGCAGGAGCACCTTGCCAATTAACAGTTCCATCAAGAGTGCGTTCTTCTTCAGCGTCTTTAAACACGACCTGAACATCAATATATTTTTTGAATAAATGACCAATTTTAAACAATCTTTAATCGGTAATAATAATTAGCAAGGGCATGACGCATCATCATCCCGTGTCGATCATTGGAAACAAAAAGACAAACATTTGCTCATGCGATAGTTTAATGCTCTTATCAGCCAAAAGAACTACAGGAAACTGGAATTGCAACAAATGCTTGTGGGGTTGCCTCAGGTTTGCATATAGTAAAGCAGAAATTAACATGTATACATATAAGGATAGGAGCTTAAGCTTTTACCAACCTCCTTGGACACTTCCAAACAAGCCATTGATGAACTCGGTATAAAACAGGACCTCTTTTGCTGTAATGCACAAGTGAATTACTGCAATAATGTTTGTACAGTACGAGAGACGACGTTGGTATATGAATTAGATGAGGTAGGGAGGGGGTATAAATAGAAGATGGAAGGGTCGCATGAACGGTGGAGAGACGCCTACATTGAATAAACAAATCTGAATTTTAGTGGTCTGTTAAGGATCTGTCATCTATGAGTTTGCCTCATTCTTCACTCTTTCTCTGTCGTCTGACATGCATAGTGGAGTTGTCATTGTCCCTCGTCACTTTCCTGAATCTAAAAGTGTCTCTCGACTTGATTGGTATGATATTGGCATGCTTGAGTGGCTCAAATAAAAATTTATATCACCATTATTTAATAATTATAATAAAAATAATATTTTTATTACACCAATACGTACCCATCCAAAGTTTTTTCTTTAGTGCATCTATTTTTTTTTCTTAACATTAGAAAACAAATTAAACACTTTTAAGTCTTGTGCTGCATATATAATATTTTATCTTTATGAAATAAAATAGATTGTATACATAATTTTATTACGCTAATATAAATTCCACTTTGTAAGAGAACATACTCGTAATGTATTTATTTTAAATTTATATATTAATATCTTTAAAAATGTTTCATTTATAAAAATATAACATAAGTTATATAGAGAACATTAATAGTTATTAAAGACAATAGGGTTTCAATATTAAAAAAGTAATATGAGAATACTAATATGCAATTGAAAACCACTAAACAAAGCTTATAAGCTAGATTCCTGATTGGTATGTGAAGTGCTCATAAATCACGGATTCATGAAAATTGCTAAATTATAGTATATAACATAACATGATTTATAAATGTTATTTAATTTAAAATTTTTATTTAAAATAGTCGACAACTTACTGGTAAGAAATTAGAATAATTTTTTAGACATTCAAATGAAAAATCTATAAGAATTAGTTTTCTAATTTGTTAATTCTCAATTGAAACAAAATCTAAAGCATAAACTAACGAAATTAACAATCAAGTTTGAATTATTTAAGGAATAATATAAAAAATTAATGAAAAACCCAAATTTAAAATTACTAGTAATTACAATTAGGACGAGTATTTTTACCAATGCTACATAAAACAAAACTTAGACACATAAATACTTATTAAGTTATTAAATTGTAAATATCAACACTGATCATTATACTTTAAAATGGAGAAAAATAATGAGATAATTTTTTATTCTTCAATTAACATTTTAATAGATAATTACATTATCAATTAATGAAATTAATTAAAAAGTTAATTTTATTGCAAATTACACACCTAAGTAATACTATTGTATCACTTAAAGTCATATTACAGCATCCGAAGAGCTTTCAACAAGCCAGAATCATATTCTGAAACAATGATGATGAAGAAGAAGAAGATACTGCCGGTAATAATTGAGGTTATCTTATGGAATAAATGACTTTTATTATCTTAATTTTAGGTTTCAGTTGCAACTAAGCTATCCATTCCTCTTTAATTTCGTTTTAAAAAAAAGAAACTTTACTGCTCTATTATTATCAATCAAAGATATGATTCCATTCTTTTCCCATATCTTTAGGAAATGCTACAACAGTTTAATCTGTCCAAGAACAAGTACACGATCACTTCGTTTTAGCAATTGATGTGTTTGCACACCACTTTATACCTAAATGTGCACAAAATAATTCACCACTTCAGATTTAAAGGCATGCATTATGCTTCAATTTGCTGAGACTTTCTCACTAATATATCCTCATGATCTGCATCTGTTTTTTAAAAATATACTCTTCATAAGGTTCGTGAATGAATGATTACTGAGGAATGATTCTTCACCGATATACATGTATCTTGATTTGTTCTAAATTACGTACGGTCATGAAATAATTTGATTCCAACGTCTGGTCTAGATATGCCGATATGAAGAATGTTGAGAATCTTAAGATTTCTGGAGTTACCACTAACAGGTATTTGAAGCAACTTAGACAACTATCGCATATATGTCTATATGCTGTCTCATTTTGGTGCTTAATGTCGACAAGTGCGTTCTATCTTTTTTGAAAATTATATACATTTAGTCTTCTATTAACCTTATAATTAAATATCTGATATTTAAAATTCTCATAAATAACTATTTTAGAGATTTATTAAATTAAAAATATTTATTAAATAATTATCAATATTTCATATTTTAAAAATAAATATAAAATTAAATAAATTGAATAATTACATTTTACTATTAATAATTCTTATCCACAATTAATACTAAATAGTTAAATAGTATTTATTTAGTTAATAATAAAATAGATTATAGAAAATAAAAACTCTAATATTTGTAAGTTTTACAAGTTATGCAAATAAGAAAAAATAAAAAAAAAATCGTTTAAACATATTTTCTTACTTAATTTGAAATAAAAACTAAAAATCATAATAAAACCAACCTGTCCGGATCAAATATGTTTCAAAAGTCCAATTTTACATAAGCAAGTTGCTTAATAAAACAAACTTACATCGAGGATTACAACTGTTAACCATGACATGACATTTAACTCCACCTTTTTCTGGATAAAGCAGTAGAAATGGAAAGAAACACGACCCTAAAGAAAAGGAAAGCCCGTCTTCAGCGCATTTACACAGCTAAATGACAAGAGCTAAGTTGTAAGTTAGGAGCTGGCTGTCCTATTTTTCTGACCATATTTTGATATCGCAAGTGGGATGATAAGCCAACTCACATACACTTCTGTTCCCAAAAAAAAATTGAGATGGTAGGTGAAACATTGCATCAAGATCTGAGCTTTCATTATATGAAACGCACTTGCTCTTATATCTTTACACCTAGTGACTTATCCACCATGATTTGGACTTTCTGACGAAGGCTTTCACTATCTGTATGACTTTGTTACCTAAAGTGGACAACTTCAATTGCTACTTCTCCTTCCTATTTATTAAGTTCTGCTAGAGGGTCCTTATCAACAACGACAGAGTCTACTTTTATGTCTAAAAGCATGAACATCTTTGGCAAATTGAATTGGAATGCCAATCTGCTACGTTAAAAGTTTTTACGGTTCATAAACCAATTCATAGAGGCAGACAACGACTAGTTTTGATAAAAACTTCACAAGCACTGGTTTTGCTGGTGCCCCAACTAAGGAAGCGATTCTTCTTCTTTAGGCTTGTTTGTTTCATCATGATCAAATCTCCATTTTTAACCAACAGCTTTGTACTTCCACTATCACTTACCACTCGATCAATGAAATCTAATGCCAACCAACGACTGTCTTAGAACTGCAGAGCTCATGGAGGACACAGTTTAAATGGGATTTTTTTTTTTAGTGAAAAAATTCATTAAAGCTCAAGATCGAGCATCAAAGAAACAAAGTACGGGACAATTGCATGTATAATTACAAGGAAAGGACTATAAAACTCATGCTAACCAATTACAAACTCATTCTAAACTCCATCTTCTTCTAAAAGAGGCAGTTATCCTTCCTGTAACATGGATTTGCAGTATTTACTTAATCCTACAAGGAATCCTATAAGCAAGTTCATTACTATCTCTTTTCAGGTTCTTGAATAATTTATTATTTCTTTCCCTAAACAGAACAAGTTATACAAAAATTGATATCTAAGTGCTCTCCTCTTTTTATTTATTTATTGTGAATCTTCCTGATAATGGCAGTACAACTCCATCATAAGCTGCATCCTGCTCCAAATAACTCTGGAATATACACATTGAAAAAACATGACTAATTTATTTAGAGCTAAGATTGCACAGTATGCAAAGCTGATCATTGACACTATAAATTTTGTCTTTAGTTGGCAATTTGTGTCTTACAAACATCCTTTCCACACAATATTAAATCATTCAATTCTAAGCTGCTGTTATTTGTAGCAATAAGGAAGGATTGATTAGTAAATTTGTTCCATTGGAAACCAACACGGTTTAAATGTAATTGATGTCATTTTCGTGGTGATTGATTATACGACGACTTTGGGAGTATCATATCGCTGAGTTCTTACAGGATTGGATAGAGATTATAGTATTAGACGATGGATAATTCCACTCTAACTATTGCTAACTCTCCCGCAAGTGGATCGATTTTATCCACTAGTTCCAAGAACGCTTACGTGTATCCCTTTAGATGCATCACCAAGTTTTATCTTTTTAGGAGCTAAAGATCCTCTCTTTTGGACGATTATTTTTTAATCAGTACTATATTCGATTTACGTGCAAGGGAAACTTTTCATGCTATACACTAATCTGCGCATGCTCTTATTAGGTTAGCAAAATACAATTTGATATTCACTGTGAACATCCTCATTTGCCTGAAAATTAAGAGCATAGCAGAAAACGGGTAAATGTTTTATCAAGACCTTGCTCCTTAGATAAGATAAGATATGATAGTTTGTTCTTATAAATGCATAAAAGTCAATTTGCAGATTACACAAAAAGATTACAAAATGTCGTAGCTGTCGAGCATTACACTCGTTGCCTGGTTTGGTTGTTTGTTGACACAGATATTTTATATTAAATCAACGAGGTCACCATATCTGACCAAATTAGCAGTAGGACCATCGTTAATAGTCATATTCAAACGACCGCTGAGACAATGAACGACCAAAGTCATCTTCTATTCTGCATATTTTCAGGTTTAAAACGCTAGGAACCGTTCACGGCCAGCAAACTTGTATCCATTCTTCAACATATGCGAGGAAACTCCTTATTTCAAGGGTCATCTTTGTTAAGAAATAGAGAAAAAAATCAAATTCAATACAGCGGCTAAAGATGACTTCGGGTTTAAAAAATGGTCAGCAGAAAGCAGTGCTCCAGACGTCTACACTTCTTCCACGAATATGGCTGCGGACCTTTTCTTAGTTATCCAAATTGTCTGTGTACTTACTACACTAAGATACCAACTGGCAAGCAATACTCATTAAAGTACGGTTGATGCAAAATTGATGTTGCTGCGGAACAGCTTGCTTTGCACATATATACAAAATTAATCCAAATTATGTGCCTTATGTGGGAAATCGAAAGTCAATCTAACTTGATGATCATTAAGGGAAGATATTTCCTTCAAGAAAGCTGTCTTCGAATATGATAGACTGACAATATTAAATCAAGTAAACTGGTTTGATGGTTTTGTCTCAATTAGGGATTAATATAGCAGTGGGTCCAATCCTAAGAGGCAAAATAAAAAAATAGCCCCTAAAGAGTGGCTTGGGGAATGGCATTTCATTTAAGGTAATTAATTAAGCAATTGGTGTCTTGGCATGAAACAATAACAGCAACATGGAATGCATCTCATGCAAATTTATGTAAGATACATGCACGTATAACAGCGGAAAAAATCAACCGAAATATCTCCGGCCATTGCCTCTTTACCAAAGTTTTTTTTTGTCTTTGCGAAGTTTTGAGTTTCTATCCTCTTCCTGAAGCAAGATAGATAGTGTATTATGATGCTCGGCGAGAATAAGACTCAAACAACATGTATATAAACATTTCCATACCTACTGCCCATCACAGAAGAGGAAGTGGGCGACAATGTGGGCGGCAACATGTGTGGGTGACAATGTGGGCGACAATGTACTGTAAATGGACCATACAATCATACGTGAAGTAGGAGTAAAAAAATCTTACATGGCAATCATGATTTTATTCTCGATTGGCCGGAATGAATTTTTGGAAGGTCAATAAGAACTTTTCTTTGTCATAAAAGCTTTTTTAAGAAAAAAGGATATTTAACTGTAAAATAAAAAGTATTTTTTAAATAGATATAGTTTTTTTGGTAGCTAAAATATAGCTTTTTAAGAAACTCAAATTTAGAGCTTTAAAAAAAAACTTCTCAAATGACTTTTTTGGGTAGATTTTTCATATCAATTAATGAACCTATTTTTAGTCCATTTTGCCCTTATGTTTTACACATAATTCCCACAATACCCACAAACTTATCTTTACGTTTATTTTGCAAACACATCTTCTTTAATCTTTTGCGCAGTTGTTATGTATTTAACTATTTACTCATCTTGAATATTTATTTTGGGATTTATATAATATGAAACTTTTTTTTGATTCGAGGAAACCCCGTAGGCAGGACAAATGGGCACACCTCTCTGAGGGCTCAACTGGGGCACCACCCGACAGATGGGCTAAGCGGGCGCACCTCATCATTGAGGACCCAATTAGTTCTCCTGCTGGACCCCGTTTTCGGAGCCCAACTATACACAACAGAATCACAAACGGAGACCATTGGGCCCGAGTCCCGACT
>JAOQMR010000001.1:21081883-21096344 GCA_027563865.1 Erythroxylum pelleterianum | reverse complement strand
GATGGGGATGGGGCGGGGATGGGGAACGAAATTATAAATGGGGATGGGGGCGGGGATCGCATAATCCGCCCCAAACCTACCCCATTGCCATTCCTATGGGCTGGCGCATGAGATGCACGCGCCCGCCACTTGCCCGACACATGGATGGAAGGGATCAGGACATGTGTCGACATGTACAGTGCATGTGCCGCACAGTGCAGGAGCGTATGCGTGTGGGTTGTGCGTGGGTGACATGTGCTAGACGCATCTGAAGTGCGTCAGCCAACGCGTGTGAAACGCACGCATGCCCCGTGGCCAAGTGCAACATGACGTCGACAGACACAGTGATGTTGACGTCAACAACTAAAAAAAACACAAAAATTTCATATTTCCCGTAAGGGTGCCCCGGGGTGTTTTGGGTTAGTTTATGGGTTCGGGAAATTTGTAAAGTGAAATTTTCTAATTTTCTATATTTATTACATGTGTAATAAATTAAAGTTTAACTCCAGCAAAGGAATTAAGGTGTTCTGAATCTGATTTCGAGTGAATTTTAATGTTTTGGACATCACATAAGGGAGATACTTCAAGTTTTCATGTCTCGGGTCTCATGTTTAGTGTTGGGGATCGCATGATAGTTACTCAGAAAAGGAATTGAGTCATTTTGAAGCTATTTTTGAGTGAATTTTTGTGCAACGAACTTGCCATAAGGGAGATACATGAGATTTTCATGTCTCGAGTGGTCGATTCAGTATCCGGTGATGCATAATAGTCTCTCTATTGAAATTTTTTCTTTACGAGAGTCTCAAATGAAGTTTTTAGAGAATGTCATCAACCGAGTGTGTGACAATGAGACTGCACATTCAGGTTTTAGCATTTGTTGATATTACATTGTCACAAACCATATGCTCATAAATAATTGCACATATTATGTATTCAGCCCAAAGATATTTCATAATATGTGTGATCAAATTTTCAGTAAAGATACTATGCCATGGCTTTGAGTATCGCTGTTATCTTACATTTGTGTTGATTGAAACATTGTTATTTTGTAGTCACCTTTTCAGTCAACAAAATCAGTGTCACCATTAAAACCCTAACCGATTTCAATACAAAGAAGTGGATGGAAGATGTATTGAATGCCATGGAGATAGTTGAGGCTGATATGGCCATAGGGACAGATAGGCCATCTCCAACTACATCCATGAGCTCGAGAGTTCATAAAGCAGTCTATGAAGCCTGTGATCGGTCTAGCAGATTATGTTTGATGACCATTAAGAGATCTATACCTGACCATCTGCTAAGTGGACTTTTGGGCACAAACATAGTGAAGAAGTTTCTTGGTAATGTCTCCCAAAGGTACACAGTCTCATCTAACGTTGAAACAAGTACTTTGATGAAAGAATTATTCTCCATGAGGTATACGGGAGAAGGGAGAGTAATAGAGTATTTATCAAGAATGATTCATGTTCACAGTAGACTGAAGATGTTAAACATTTTTCTTTTTGATGTCTTCATTGTTCACCAGACTCTGAACACACTCCCTCCAGAGTTATAGTAATATGGTGATGACATATTACTGGCTTAATGAGGAATGAGACTTCAACACTTTGATATCTCATTCCATTGCTGAGGAGGAGAAAATTAAGTTTGCTACTACTTTAACCTTCGAAGTAACTAAAAGGAAGGCAAAGATGAAGCTCGCTAAGTTCAAAGGTAGAAATTTCAAATCTTCTCCACATGCTGATGTTGGATAAACCAGTGCTGGTAAAGGTCCACATGACACAAAGAAGCTAGCAGTATAAGGCTTAGAAGAAAAGACTGTGACCATCAAGTAACTCATTGGCTTATTAATTTATGAATCTAATTTGGGATAGTCACATTAAGTATAGATGATTCATCTTCACAGTAGACTGAAGATGCTAAACATTTCTCTTTTTAATGTCTTCATTGTTCACCAGACTCTGAACACACTCTCATTTCATTGCTGAGGAGGAGAAACTCAAGTTTGCTACTCCTACAACCCTCGAAGTAACTAAAGGGAAGGCAAAGACGAAGCCTACTAAGTTCAAAGGTAGAAAGTTCAAATCTTCTCCACATGCTGATGTTGGACAAACCAGTGCTAGTAAAGGTCCACTTGACATAAGGAAGCCAGCAGTATAAGGCCTAGAAGAAAATATTGTGACCGTCAGGTAACTCATTGGATTATTAATTTATGAATCTAATTTGCGATAATCACATTAAGTATTTGGTGGCTATATTGTAATGTCCCATGTTCGGGGCTAGACCCTATAATTGTGAACTGAGTGTACTGTGAGTAATTAGAATGAATTGCATGCTCATGCATCATTGTCTATTCGCACACATATGAATATTTATTGTTGGAATATTTAAAATAATTGTTCATGCATTCATTGACATTTTTAAGCTAATTAATGCAATGTAAAATGTGAACTGTGAATTATTTATGTTAAAAATTTATTTGAAGACTGTTAGTATTATTTTAGGAATTTCTGAAATTTGGGGAGTTTTGGACTAGGAATTATAGCCAGTAACTTTGTGACATGTGGCAGTATAGCACAGTGACATAAGTATTACATGGAAATTTTCCTATAGCTTGTGTTGTTCTTCATTTGGTTTTGATCTTCACCATATACATCAACACCAGAATCCTTTTAAGTCATCAATCACTGAAACATCTGATACTTAATGCATACATAATAGTCCATAGATTGGTATGTTTCATTTATCCCTCCATTCGCCGAAAAACCTTTTCTTCAATCTCACTGTTAGTTTTTGTTGAAACATCAAGTAAGTTGTGTTTAAGTTTTCTAGATGTTGTGCCAATGATTTTGATGATGTTTTGTGTTAGAAATAAATTCATGCATGAAAGTTAGTCTCGGTGTTATTAAACTAAAGAATATGAAATTGATGAGAATGTGGAAATTGTACTAAATATGTGAAATTTGAATTTAGAGTATGGGAAATACACTATGATGAAAAGTTTAGGATGAAATGGAAATGTTGTTGCATTTGATACAGAGAAATAGAGAAGTGTAGAATAAGAGTAGTCGTTATTCATGGTGCTCTGTCTTAGTTTTCTTTCCTGTGAATATGCGGGTTGTTGATGATTATTATATAAGCTTGCATTCGATGTGTTTAGAGCATGTACTGAGCATAGAAATACATAATATATGAGTTTGAAATGGAGAGAAATATATCTAGAAAATTGTTGAGGACGCATGCACAGGTGTGCATGAAAGTTGCACACCTGTGACAAAGTTTCTGGGTTATTAATGCAAGTAAAAGTCACAATCGTGAAATGAGAAGTAGAAATAGGTTGTTTTTGGATGCCTAAAGTCAAGAGGGTGACTCTGCTGAAGGAGAAGCAATCTCACGATTGTGACTCTTCTACTTAAAGTGGGAATTCACGATCGTGTACAGTCACGATCGTGCACCCGAGGGTTCTTCCCACACTGAACAGTTTTGCTTCTTTTGATCATAACTCCTTCTCCCGACATCCAAATGACCTGATTCTTTAACCAATAGATTCCTAACACATTGTTCTACCTCTCCATAAAAATTGGTAGCCTTATGATTTGTTTTGAAAAAGAGTGATTGAATTAAATGAGAGAATCTATTGGAATAGTATGAACTGGAATATTTTACTGAACATACTTCGGTATTTTGGTTATATCTTGGTCTATAGAGTTCCAAGTGAGTTGATTCTTAATTCAAATGAAGCTAGAGACATAAATCTTCAATTGTTTTGAAGAAGTCAAACTGTAATTCTAGTTTTAAGAATTCCAAAATCTGTCTGAAGTTGGGTTATGAGTTCTGTTATAGCTTAAAAATATACTGAGATATTTAGATTATAACTTTCAGTGTATTGAATCAAATTGAATAATCTTGTGTCATTAGCAACCTAAGACACAGAGAAACAATTGCCTAGAAGGAAGTGTTATTTAAATCCTTTATTTTCTGGATCTTAATGATCATACATAGTTGACCTAAATGGAATGCTTTCAGTAACAGATGTAATAGAGAATGAATGATGGAATTTTAGTTCAATTGGAGTACAATTAATGTGTACGGAAATGTATGACAGAAATATACCCGAGAATTTGTCATTAAACATGCATGATACACGAAGCATTGATAAATGTGTTTATTCTGTTACATAAGTGCACTAGTAATATGAAATTGTTTTTATTGCATATAGACCAGCAACTAGAACAACCGCTTCCAGATATTGCCGGAATGTCAACGCAATAGACTTAAGAGAGCAACTGTGAGTAACCTAAGATGGTCTCACTTTATTTGTACTGTATATTACTGAATTGTATTGTTATTTTATTGAAATGTACTAATACGTACTGATTGTGTACTGAATATCGGACAATATCTATCCTAGGCGTTTGATACATGCAAACAATATTGGAAGTGCTACTTGTATATGAATATGATTTCTAATTCTCAACTGAAAAGTTGAATGTCGGACCTAGTCCAATGACTGTTGTGCTGATACTGTTACTGTGATTGTTACCGTGACTGTTTTACTGTGATAATACATGTAAATAAAAATGATTAAATTCGATGATTGAACTGTGGCATGCATTTTATTTCAATGCATGCAATATAAAGGCAGTTGGGACTAGTGTTGCTACTGACTAACTGAGACTGTTACTGAAAGAGTTTAATGCTCTGTGGTAGAGCCTATGGTTCCCACTGATTACTGAGTTCGGTGTCCGCAACAGATACGGGAGACTGAAAAGGGCACATAGTTACAACACTATAAAAACGAATGTGTGTCTCATACATAAAGCATACATATCTGATTGAAATTCATTGAATAATTTGCAAAGCTATAATGAAATGATTGATTGAATGAATTGTTGACTGTACTGTTACTTGTTAGCAATAGAACTTGGTGTTTATCAAGTGGATATGAATTGTGTGACTGTAAACATTGTGTGACTGTATGATGATTGTAATTGTTACATGAGTGAACCATTGAGGATGGTTACACTACTGAGTTCGCAAAACTCATCAAAATTGCACCGTCGACTATTTCAGGTATGAGAGCGAGACGACCTAGCTTCTAAGATTCCATAGAAGTAGATTTTGTACAACTTGACATTAGAGATGGCTCAAAAGTCGGTCAGCTGGGATTGAAGACACTATTGTTTTTATCTTTGTTATTCCTCATATCTGTAGCATACTGTATAAACTGAGCTGCTTATGCTCATAAGATGATGTTTGGAATGAAAGCTACAATGTAACTATGGTTTTTGATATAAAATGAGGAAGTTTTGGGTTTTACCAAATGTGATGTACGATTTTTAATTATGATGCCATATGATAAAGTGAAAGTGAGATAGTTAACATGTCATTTCTGTCGAGCATGTGAACGGGTTACCAAAAGGGGGCACGTGCGTGTGTCAGACGAGAGTGGGATGTTACATATATAGTGGAGCATCTGATCAAGATGCTTCCACGATGCAGGGGTTCATATCCAGGATAAAGCTAAATAAAGGAAAGAAGAAACTAATGGTTCACAACAATGAAGAAGTAGAAGTAATATCTGTGGGGAATGCACGTACTGAACCTTATTGTAAGGTTCATTTGGGTTTTACACGACACATTTTATATGTGATCTTTTGATCAATTTTGGACAAAGAGGGTTAATGTTTTGTATTTAATGCTTCTGTTGTATAGTTGTTGTTTAATGCAAAACATAATGGTGCAACTTTTTTGTCATATGGTTTGTATAGAATGTGTCTTACCCCGAATTAGATATATGCTTCTTCGCATCTTACTAAATAAGTTATGAAATGAAGAATTCTGATGATGAGAAGTCATACATAGTGTGGCATAAAAGTTTAAGCCACATTTTCAGAACTAAGGTTGAGAGATTGATAAAGGAAAGCATTTCTCAATTCTAGATTATGATGATTTGAGAACATGTGCTGACTGTTGTAGGAGTAAGTTGACTAATAAGGATATTAAGGTCAACTCATGCCTTTGGCTTGTTAAGTCTGATAATAAAGATATCTGTTGACCTTATACATTTGCATTATGCATTTCTAAATGTATTATGACATTTGTTGATGGTTATTCCCGTTATAGTTATGTGTTCTTGCTTAAAGACTGAAGGTTGAGAACCAATTGGGCAAATTCATCAAGATAGTCATATTTGACCGTGGGGGAGAATATCATAGCAAACATGGTGTTTTAGGACTTTAAAAAGTCCATTTGTCAGATATTTGGAATTAGCTAGAATAGTGACTTAATTCTCTATGCTGAGTAGTTCTGAGCAAAATGGTGTGTCACTAAAAGGCATAACTGCACTATAAAAGAGTTAAAGAAGTCGATGCAAAATAGGGCTATTATACCTGATTATCTAGAAGTTTGGAAACTCAGCCTTGCATCCATTCGTGTATGGGGCTACCCTAAGGTAGTATAATCTTATAAAGAAAGATTGTATGTTTGTTCTGCTCATTGCTATTTAGTAAGATATCTCAACCATTTTAAGGCTACAACTTTTACTGTATAGAAGGTGAGACCAGAATAGTGGAATCACAAACAACTAAGTTTCTAGAATATGATGTCTATGATAATGGTGGGCCCTTTGGATGATATATCATATACCCGGTAGTCATATAGTTAGATCCGGTGGATCTAGGTCTTTATATAGGAACATGAATCTATACTTATACACACAGTGGTTCATAAGGTACAAGATCTAATGCAGTTAGGTAAATCCATCAGAGTGAGACGACTTGCTATTTCATCTGATTACATTGTCTATCAGGTGTACAAGATTATGATATTAGACATGTTTTGAATCTATTTAGTTTTACATAGGTTATTTTTGGACCTAATGCGGATGTTTGGTGGGATGCAATAAATGAAAGATGCAATCTATAAAGCATAGTAAGGCTTGGGAGCTAGTTGATTTACAGCGGAACTGCAAACTCATCAGTTGTAAATGAAGATTAGATCTAAAGGATTTCAGGATAGAGTTCAATAGTTTATGGGCTGGCTCAGTTGCCTGATGGTTCACTCAGGAATAAATGTTGACTTTGATGTTACTATTTCTCCCGTGTCCTCGTAGGACACATTTTGAGTAATTATGACAATAGTAGTTCATGATGATATAGAGTTACATTGGATGACTGTCAAAACTGCTTTCATGAGTAAAGATCTTTATAAAGAAGTCTATATGGTACAACTTGAAGGATTTAAGGATTTAGATATAACTTACATAGTTTGCGCATTATGTAGATCAATATATGGTTTACTTCAAACCTTCCAAAAGTGATACCTTACAGTTGATGAGGTTATGACCTCTTTCCGCTTCATGAAAGATAAAGTTAAGAAGATGCTTATACTATGAAGTCATGGGGAGCAAAGTTATCTTCCTATTACTGCATGTGGATGATATATTGCTCACATGAAATTACTTGTATAAGGTTAAGCAACTTTTGGTTAAGAACTTTGACATGAAGAACCTTGGCGTAAAATCTTTTGTTCTAGGTATTCACCGGGACAGATCTCAACACTTATCAGGCTTCTCACAAAGAGCATATATTGCGTGTATGTTACAAAGGTTTAATACAGTTAAAAGTAAACCTGTCGTAGCTCCTATCTCTCATAGTGAGAGATAATTTTGGCACAGTATCCAAAGAATAAAGTAAAGAGAGAGGTTATAGGAATGTTTTGCATTCTAGTATGGTTGATACTCTGATGTATGCTCGGTTATGTACTAGGCAGGACATTGCATTTATTGTTTGACTGTTTGGTCAGTATTTGGTTAACCTAGGAGTAGACCACTGGCATGCAGTCTAGTGAGTGTTGAGATACTTAAAGGAACTAAGGATTATATGTTGACATATAGCACAATCAACAGACTAAACCTCGTAGGAAATTCAGATTCAAATTTAGCTATGTGTCTAGATGACTGAAAGTCCACTTAAGGTTACAATTTTAAGTTTGCAGATGGTACAATGTCGTGGAAGAGTGTCAAAAAGACATGGGTGACTTCCTTGATGATGCATGCAGAGTGCATGCTATGGGGCTGCTTCACAGAAGGTTTAGCTCTAAAACTTGATTTCTAAGTTATCTGTGGTTGATTCAGTGGCTAAACCCATTCGGTTATACTGTGGTAATCTTCTTAGTATATTGTTTAATAACAACAAAGAATATCACATGGTCTTAGCATTTAAAGGTCAAATATTTGAAAGGAGTTGATACAAAAAGGTGACATTAAGGTTTGGAGCATTTAATAACTGAGGAAATAATAGGCGATCCTTTAACTAAATAACTTTGCCCACTTGTATTTGTGACACAAGTATACAGTATGGATGTTTTGACATCCTTAGATACTGTTAGTTAGGAGATCGTTAAATTTGCCCTATGTACATTTATACATTTGATGTATTATGACGATATGATGGTTTATTAATAAAGATAATCATATTTTATCATTTGTAACACGTGTTATTGTATATTATCGTATTACATAAAAAAGTGTTAAGATCTGTGTTGATCTTAAGCATTTAAATGTCATTGGGCATATATACAGATTTGACCTTATGCCTATATCATTTAGACGCATACAGTTTTATATGGATATCTATAAAGTTTGACATGACATAGGGGGATATAAGTTTTTAATCCTATAAGAGTTTTCTAATGCAATTTAACATTCAGTTGGATAATGCATAAAAGTTTTCTCTAATGTAATAGCGTGACTTAACCTAGTTTTTAAACTAGAGTCAACACTGCAATTTGTTATTGTCCAAGAGAGAGATTGTTAGATATTTTGTAATTTCCCATAAACTTGGACAATATTTAATTGCATTTTTCGGTTTTTAAATAACTTATTGGTTAAGTTGTATAATTTGATCATGATAAAGATAATAAAGTGACCCAATAAATGATCTAAATCAATAGGTTGAAGTCTGGGTGAAAAATAAATCCTAATTAGTATGGATCAGACTCATATCGGACTTGTGATGGGGAAGCCCGATATGGAATATATATATATATATAAAAGTGAAGGTCTCCTGCAGTTACTCATATATCAATCGTAAGCATAAGGATTCTCTGACCTATTAAGAAAGATTACGTTTTGAGAAACTGTAAAAAGACGTTAATTATGTATCTGTGAACGCTTTCTGTAAAGGTCCTAAAAGAGTGGAGCTCACTTTAGTCTCGAAATTATTTTGAAAGTTCAAATAGAAGTGAAATAAGATATTTCACATTTTCTTTATTTTTAACCCATTTACAAACCATTTTGGTCGGACAATAAGGTGTATTCTATTTGTTACGAAACTTACTTGAAAAGACGTTGTCTGGTTGTCTCCCACCATGCCTTTCTGTTGCTGCCTAACGTTGTCCTGTTTTACTTTTTTTTTGTTGTCTCCCACCATTAATGCCTTTCTGTTGGTGCCTAACGTTGTCCTGTTTTACTTTCTTTTTTTTCGATATAAATGTTATTGTGGGCGTGCATGATGAAAATTAAGAGACAAAAAAACGTGGACAAATTAAATTCCAGTGAGTTGGATGCAAAGGGCCATTGGTGTAGTAATCTAATCTTCCCCACAACAGTAGAGACTATGGCTCCAAATTAAATTCTGCAAAGTGGAGTGAAATTTCCTCCCACATTAATTGCAACGACACAGCTGGAACCCATATTTCAGGAAAACATTCATCGTATTTAGTTGATAATTTTTCCTTTTGTGTGTGGTCAAAATCCTTAAAACAGAAGACTGAAGAGGGTGATGTATGGCTGGACTTTTAGGCGTTAAAATATATAAATATCAAGTTGCAAGACAGACACACTTAGCCCTTTTTTTTTTTCAAATTTAGTTAAAAATATATTTATTTTAATATTTATTTCTTTTTCTAGTTTTAATTTTTCTGATTTTTAAAATTTATGTAACCTATAAAAAGTGATTTTTTATTTTTTTATTTCTTTTTATAATATGATTTATTATTAACTAAATATATGTTATTTTATCATTTATTATATTAATTTTTAGTAAAAAATATGAATATTTTAATTTAATATTATATATTCAATTAATTAAAATTAATTATTAATAACAACTATGAATAATTTAATTTTACTTAATAATAAATGAAGTTAAATTTAAAATATCTTCATAATATATAAATTCCAAATAAAATTTCATTTAATAATTAACAAATATTAAAATAAATATTAATTTATAAATAAAAAGCTAATTATTATTCTTTATTTTTATAAAGTAAAATAATTTTACTAGTTTTTAATAAATATTATATAAGAAATTAAAATAAATTTATTTAATTAAAATAATTTATCATTAAGATTTATCTAATATATAATTATTATCAATAATAAAGATATAACTACATTATTATTAAGTTTTTATTTTTATTTAAAAGAAAAATAGAAATTAAAAACATAAAATAAAAATCGAAAATTTCAACGAAAGAGTGAAGCCAAGTAACTTGTTACTTTCTAAAAATTAGAAATGTTTTTTATCGTATATGTTTATTGAAGTTTTCAAAGATAACTTTACTTGTACCCTGTTTTAATTTTATAACATTTAATCTTCTAAGTTTTATAAAAAAGGTGTTTCAAGGTAGAATGGAGGAGATGTACATATTAAATGAATCTATTTTTAACACCTTATTTCAAAGAAGATTAGTTTAGGAAATTTATAAGATTTAATCATTTTTATGATTTTATCTCAAATATTTCGTAACCTGTGAAATCCAATGCTTAGTTGTCTTTAACCCTGTGGGTTGACGTAAGTGGCGCATACCTTCGTCGCTTAATCAAGAGGTTCCGGGTTCGATCCCTGTCCTTCGGAATGCAGCAAACTCCTGAGCCAGCTGTGACTCCTATTTGGGATGTATCACGCAGTGAAGGGGGTTAGTCACCTGCTTCGGCCTAGTGGACACCTCCTGAGAGAAAAAAAAAATGTCTTTTAAAACCCAACATTTAAAACCAAGCATGGGTCAACCGTCTCAATTCCAATTGAACCTCAGACTAGGCCTGGACCCCAACAGAAGCACCCGGGCCGAGCCCTTACCACGGTCTATTGCCATCCTTGCTGCCCGTTATGCAGTCCCTGGATAGAATATAGTGATATAGTCCCGCCTTCACTAGAGATTTGCAGCTTCTAGCCATGTTTCGAAACGTGCACTTCTGGTACCGATCACTCAATGCCTCACAAGAATTCCCTCGTGTAGCTCTTCATCGCTTCAAATTCAATGATCGTGCTGCATGTTTGTTCCCATCCTTAGGACTTTCCACAACCCCACAACATGAACAACAAAAACAGCAGAGTGGAGATCAAGGAGGCAGTGAGAATACTGGAAGCGGTTCATCAGCAGCAGATCATCTGGTCAGCAAAGAGATCATATTGCCGGCAGGACTCCGGCGAGAGTTGATGCCTAATCACGTGGGCGTAATCTTAGATGGGAACCGGAGATGGGCTCGGTCCAAGGGCTTGACCTTGGTTTCAGGTTACGGTGCGGGGGCCAGAAGCTGGAAGTTGATGTGGGATCTGTGTCTGAAATGGGATATCAAGGTTTTAAGTGGTTTTTGTTTCTCCTCCGAGAACTGGGGTCGACCTAAAGTAATTTTGTTCTAATCCTAACTTAATATTCCAGCTTGACTATTTCCATTTTAGACATTGCATACCTTTAGAGCTTTTAACTTCCATACTGTCATTCCTTCGTGATAAGAAATGATTCCGATTTCACTACAGGAAGAGGTTCAGATTGTCCTGAGCGTGCTGGAAAGGACGGTCAAACAGGAACTGGAAACTTTAATGAGGTACGTATTTTATTAATGTTTTAAAAGTTTATTTAACAAGATGGGCACGTTGGCCGTCAGGTCAGGTGGCGTGGCGTGGCAATGCATTTTTCAGTTTCCAACGCAACTTTAATTCACGTGCATGCTCATATCCCAACCTAAATTATCTACGGTGATCAGTGATGACAAGTCTTTTGAAGGTTTGAATTAACCAATTTTTAAAAAATTAGATAGGATATCGAATCAGTTAAATAAAAAATTAAAAATTTAAAGATTCAATTAGTATTTTTTAAGGGAAGATTCAATTAGTATTAAAATGTGAACTAATGAATAATAAATAATAAGTAAAAATTATAATAATAAATCTAATAATTTAGAATAAGATTAAATTTAATATAAAATTTTAAATAATAATAAAAATAAAAAATACTTTATATTATCATTTATTTAAAGATTCATAAAAGTTGAAGTATATTTAAAGAAAGCAATAGAAAAGATTTTAACTTTATCTTAACTTCTTTTTCATGTCTTTTAATCATATTTCTATAATTTAAATATTATTTTAACACATTTTAAATATTATTTTAATACATTCTTAAATTATCTCAAGTAAAATTACTTATATATACTAATTAATAATTCAATTTAATAAACAAATTTATGATAAAAACAATAATTAGTTTTTAACAATAATAATTAAAAAATTAATTAAAATATAAGGAGATAAATAAAGAATTTAAAATTTGATAAATATAATTTATTAGCTAGATTGAATAAACTTAGCATTTTTAAGGATAAAAACAGCAATTTATTTTTTAACAATAATAATTTAAAACAAAATTTTAAATTAAAATGTACTGAGATAAAACAAAGAATATAAAATTTTAAAATATAATATATTAACTAGATTGTGTGAGAATTGAAAAGAATTGATAACAAATTCAAAAATTTATAAAATATACCTACGAAATCTCAACTTTCCTATAACAATAATGTATTCTATCAAAACTCAAAAAATAAGTTGGTGAAGAAATTCTTGAGTCCCTTGTAAGGTAGGCCCACGTGGAAGGAAGTGGAAGAAAATAAACCGGTTTTTTAGCAAATTGGCCGGTTTATTAGTTAATCGGGCGGTTTTCTATTATAATAATAAGAGTTATATAATACAAATCAAACCAAAAACTAAGTCGATTTCTTTTTTATTTCGGTCAGATCGACGGTTCGGTTCGGTTTTTAAAATATTAAAATATACCAAAATCTATTATTAAATTTTCAATAAACAAAAACATTGTATATTATTATGCGATAGTAATGTAACTTTCTATAAAGTGAGGACACATTTAAATTGATAAATATTTAATAGATTTTGGGTATTAGTTTATCTAATAGAAGTCCATTAGATTGTAATCAAACAAACATGCTGTGAGGATAAAACAACTTTGCTTGGTTTTTGTCATCTTTAACAGGAAAAATATTCGACTGTCTGTAATAGGCGACGTTTCAGGACTCCCTAGGTCCTTGCGAGAAGGCATATTCCAGGCAGAGGAGACCACGAAAAACAACGACAGTCTCCACTTGATAATGGCAACCAACTACAGCGGTCAGAATGACATTGTTCAAGCCTGCCAACGAATTGCAGCGAAGGTGAAGGATGGTCTTCTTGATCATAACCACATTACGAGGTCTCTATTCGAGCAGGAACTCGGAACACAATGCGCGGAGTTTCCATGTCCTGACCTTATTATACGAACAAGTGAGGAGCAAAGGATAAGTAATTTCTTCCTTTGGCAAGCAGCATATGCTGAACTGTATTTTGCACCAAAACTGTTGCCTGATTTTGGAGAGGCTGAATTTGTGGAAGCTTTGGTATCCTTTCAGAAGAGGCAGAGGCGCTTTGGTTCATGCTAAGTATGTGTTTCCAATGACAAAATCCATTTAGATAATAACACTATGTCAATGTAGATTCAAATGGGGATAAAAGACAGAAACGAACACGCTTGCAATAATGATCAATTGTATGGACATATTGTTATATCTATATATGTGACAATTTAAATGTTAAATCGAGCCCCATATTACGTTCTTTTTTTTTTTAGAAGCACACGCCCTAACCCATTTTTTTTTAATTTTAATAAACTTTAATTACCAAAGAAACATCGAGAACAATGTATAAGGAATAGCAAACCTAGAAAAGTAAGACAAAAAAGAAAATAGCCTTCCAGGCATCACAGAAGCGCCAACATCGCATGAAAGGAACAGAACACACAACAGCCTCAACCTACATTTAAAGTCACACTCCACACTAGGATGGACAACATTAAAAAAGGCATTCAGGGGAGATAACTCCCCTATGCTTTTTCTTTTTTGTCGTCCTTCTAGTCACCGTACGCCGGGGCTGTTGGGCCAATTCTTGAGGAAGCTCACCCTCCTCGGAACCAACAGCAGAAGAAGCGTCCCCTCCCCTTGGAGGGATCTCCCCTTCTTCAATTATTTATTGCATCAACTATTATTTCAATTTCATGATATCAATGCTTTGTATTTACTCCTTTCTATATAGAATCAATTGAAAGAAAATTCTATCACGAAATTCTAAATTAATTGTATAATTAATCAACACAAATCATTAACCCTAGAATTGCAACATACTGTATTCAATAATCAGATGGATAA
>JAOQMR010000001.1:21069034-21081783 GCA_027563865.1 Erythroxylum pelleterianum | reverse complement strand
AATAAATGACAATAGTCCAACAACATTCCCCAAGATTGTTCCCATAGATTCAATTAGCACCACAATTACAAAATTAA
The DNA here is from genome assembly GCA_027563865.1 of Erythroxylum pelleterianum. Taxonomy (NCBI): domain Eukaryota; kingdom Viridiplantae; phylum Streptophyta; class Magnoliopsida; order Malpighiales; family Erythroxylaceae; genus Erythroxylum; species Erythroxylum pelleterianum. The sequence continues at coordinate 21,081,706 of JAOQMR010000001.1, read as the reverse complement.
TTATAGAAATCATATAATACAACATTATATGCATAAACGACATCGAAAATTAATTTTGGTGCATAACTATATAACAATGAGAGTACACAAGCCTCCACAAGCCCAAATAATGCTAAGAATAAGTACAAAAATTTTCAAGAAAAAAGTTGGAGAGTACAGTCTATTTTCATTAATTTTAAAATTCGGGAAAAATACAAATAAAATTTTTAGCATTCCAAAAATTCCAGAAAAAATACCATAAAATAGTACTGGGAAAATAGAGCAAGTAGGAAAAATTTGGGAAAAAACGGCCACCGGAAACAGTCACACGCGCCCACACGCGCCACCTGTGCGCGTGGGCGAGAGTCTGGCGAGTCGGACTTCATCTTCTTCGCCCGCCAGCCTGGTATCTGGGTCGCTCGACCCGGTTCGTGACCCGGTTCAGATAAAACAACGTATCTCTCTCAATTTTAATCCGTTTTCAACGAAATTTGTGTCAATAGATTCAGAATTTTACGCTATATCAAACACCTCAACAAATTTTACGAAAAAAGGTACTTAATAGGTTAAAAAAATGAAAAGGAACGGTTATCGTTAGCGTTTACGAGTTCTGGGTTTTAAAAGACAATAGCGAAGTGAACAACCTACTACATGCTTTGATATCAAACCAAAACAAGGCAACAACATCCAAATCGATTTTACAGAAACACAATTAACACATCCGACAAAAACAACCCAATTCCATGAAATAAATCTCGAAAATTATACGAAAATTACACAAAAATCAGCAGTTACAATTAGGGTTAACCTTGCTCTGATACCAATTGAAAAAAAATTGAAAACAAAATTTGTAGATTAATTGCGTAATTAATCTAACACAAATAATTAACCCTAAAATTGCAACATACTGTATTCAATAATCAGATGGATAAATACCTGAAAATTGGGGAAACATTGAATCCATTGTGGTTTTCCGTCAATCATACTAAAATCATATGTTATGATCTTTATCTTAAATAAGATTGCAATATGAAAAATAATGTACCATCGCCTTCAAGACTACTTAAGAGTATATATCAATTTTAACAATCTAAAAACTTTATGTTCTTGGTCCTTCTAGATGAAATAAATTAATTATTCCATATAAAATTTTTCATCTTATCTCTATTTAAGAACGTAGTTTATAATCTATTTGAAGTAAATTAAGGTCCATTCCAGCTATGAAGTTGAAATTAGTTGGACTAGTGTAAACCTCATAATAAGAGAGAATGTTTTCTCATAATCAATCCCATCCCATTGTGTATCCTTTTGTCACTAGATGTGATTTGTATCTTTTACATCTTCCATAAGTCTTTTGCTTAATATTTTAAGAACTCATTTATTCTTGATGACATTATGTCCTATAGGAAGATTAAGCAAGCATTAGATTATGTCATTTAGGAAGATTAACCAAGTCTGAGACTTAGATTGAGCTTGTAAAATTTAATTCTCCTTTTATGATTATAACTTATTCATCCTTAGCAAAACTATAGCCTTTTTCATACTTTTCAACTCAATATTTTCTTGTTGAGCTATCATAAAGGTTTTCCCTTCACCGTTAAAAGATCATTTAGGAATTAATCCACTCATATTTTGGGCACAATTATATATTTCAAGGAATATATCTCTTTACTTTCGTATTGCTCCCATTTGAATTAGATAATGCTAGGAATTCCCACTTGGATGTAATTGCCATTGGTTAGAAACTAATTCATTGTCTCCTAAATTACTCTCACTTAGATGCATTTATTCTAATTAATCTGACTTATTATATCAGTTGAATCCGTCATCTTACATAAGAATAAGTTTTGTCCTAAATTTTCTTGTTCTAAAATATTATTATTTTTAAAATGTGATATCCTGTAACTCAAATTAAGTTACTCCTTTATTATCTCATTCATCTTTAATTATACCTTTTAGATCATTCGAGATATCTTTTAAAGATACTCTTGTTCTCTCTATAACCTAAGTTTTTTTTACTTATGTGATGGATTGTGAATATAGGTAACATATCTAGAACAATTTGTAAATTAGGTCTCTTATCTGTCCAAAACTCATATAGTATTTTAGTAACTGATTTAATATGTACATAGCTAAGTACATATTTGATCATCAATAAAGCATCATCTTAATCAATGATAGGTAATTTTTTTTGCATTAATATTTATACCTAACTATTCCAAGAATAATTTTTTCTCCTCTACAAAACCATTTTATTGATGAGTTTGTAGAATAGTCAATTATCTCTCTATTCTTTTTTTTATCACTTCACATCTTAAATTGATCAAATAGTACTTTTATCCTCTATTTATCTTCTTATTTAACCAATTATCAACTAAATTATATATTGTTGAAAATAATTAGTGCTATGAATTTATAAAAATAAAATAAATATAACTATGCCAAGTATAGTTATTGATAAAGGTGATAAAGTAAGTACCTTCATATCTTACTCTCACATTTATTTGGCCACATATATCTTAATAAATTAATTGCAATGGCTTTTTTAAAAGCTCTTCGCTTTATACTAAATAGTTTTTGTACCATTTCATCAAGTAGATATTCTTTGAAAGCGGATAATTTTATTTTATAGGTCTTAAAAAAAATCATATTTTAATAATTAATTTATTTGATCTTGTCTAATACGATCAAGTTTTAGTATATCACAAACTATTACAAGTAGTAGAAAATGTAATTAAATAAAGACTAACTTCGCTTGTTTAATAAACATCTATTACCATAAAACAATGACTATAATAATCAATTCCTAGAAATTTATCCTTTCCACCATTGTGAAAATTAATGTTAAATCTAAGACTAATTAGAAGCATAACAGAAGTAAGATTCTATTGACTATTAGAAGCTAATAGTTTATCATTTAAAATAAGGGTCTGACCATCACTGGTGGCTAATTTGGAAACTAGATCCTCTGTCCAGTTTTACTCTGTCTTATTCTGTTTCATGGAATCTCAACCATTTATTTTGTAGGATTCACGTGAGCTCCATGCGGGCCTCACATAAATAAATGGCTGAGATTTATTAGACACAATAAAACACCATAATATTAGACAGGAGATCTGAACTCGCTAATTTGTAGGTAACTATCCTTTAGACCTCAAATATGGAGAATTTCCTACATCTTGCCCCATTATTCTATGTGAAACTTGTCGAAACTCTATGAAGGGTTCTCTTTCCTTCATTACATTGGTTGCGAACTAACCTCCAGATCTTCTTATGCTTGTTACAATCACAAATAAAATGGCCTTTCATACCACTTAACCATTTCCTATTATTTAACTTTTTCATTTTCTTCTTCTTTTCCGTTTCTATTTTAAATATCCTTAACCATTTCTACGATCCTAATTAAGAATCATTATCCTCAAACACTTACGGCTTATTTGATTTAACTTTAGTTCTTAGTTTTTAATTTTTATTTACAAATTCAGTAAAAAAATATTGTATGAGTTTTGATTTTAATTTCTTCTAGATCATAACTTATGAAAACTATATAAAAAATAGTTTTTGTTTTTTATTTTTTATTTTATATTATGATTTACTATCGACTAATATATATTATTTAGATATTTAATATTAATTATTAATAAAATTATGAATACTTTTAATTATTAAATTATTTATTTAAATAAAATATACTAATTTTTAACTATAATTTATTAATGGTGTTATACAATATATTAAAATAAATTAATTTATCTTTAAATTTTATTTAATATGTAATTATTATCAATAATAAAGTATAATTATATTAACATTAATAATCAAATAATTTTTATCCAAAAATAAAAATAAAAATTACAATAGAAAAATAAAAGTAAAATCAAACGGTCCTAAATATATATCCAATAAGTTATTTATATGTTTCCAGATATATGCTGGTTAAAATTTGTATCACGTATTAAATTATAATACTTTTGAAAATTTTTAAGAACTTTTGTATTAAATCTGGAAAGACTCAGTTGATTATTTTACCTAGTTAGTAACTCTATTGCCTTTTCTAAATTTTTATTTTAAATTTCTCTTTTTCCTTCTTCGTATATATCGCAGCGACAATAGCCGGGATATTTGTTTCCATTTTTATTTTCAGTTTTATATTTTTCTTTCAAATTTAGTTATAAAAAATATATTTGTTTAAATTTTTTGTTTCTATTTTTGATTTTAATTTCTTTAGTTTTCAAAAGTTATGAAAATCATAAAAAGTAGTTTTTGTTTTTCATTTTTTATTAAGCATTTTAATATATATTATTTAATTATTAATTTTAATAAAAATTATGAATAGTTTAATTCAACATTATATATTTACGAAATTAAAATTAATTACCAATAAAATATTAATAATTTAATTTTTATAATTAAATTATATGTAATTAAATTTTAATAATATTAATAATAAATTAAATTTAAAATATATAAATATTCAAATAAAATTTTATTTAATAATAAAAATATATTTCAAACAAATATTAATTTATATATAAAATTTTTATTTTTAAATTATTTAATTAATAAAATAACATAATGTTTTTAATAATTTGTTCATAAATATTATATAAGAAATTTTTTAAAATTTATCTGATATGTAATTATTATTAGTAATAAAAATATAACAACATTAAAATTAACAATCAAACAAGTTTTTGTTTTTATTTAAAAAACAGAAATAAAAACTGAAAATAAAAATTAAAAATTAAAAAAAAAACAAAAATAAAACCAAACAAACCTTATTAAATTATCTACTCCCAAAGATTGGCCTATTTTATGCAACTGCCATCGTGATTTCTCGTGCCGTATAAGTAATCGATTCCACTAAAACAGGTCCATAGACCACGGCACTAGGTCATTTAATTTTCGGCTCCTCGCATGCATTCAGGCGTATATTTACAGGCCCAATATATTTTCATATTTAAATTTTTGTTATTCGTATGGTAAAGTCGGTGGGATTCTCCTAATTAATTACTTCAATGTACGTTACGTTAACTCAATGATTATTATTAATGATTTTGATTTTGACAATAACTTTATAATTTTTTAAAATTTAAATTAGATTTATTTCTTTATATACGTAACGATATATAATTCTTCAAAAGAAATAAAATTATTAAAAATGTTTTCTTTTTTGTAGGAATTTTTTAATAAATTTACCTTATTAGAAATGATTCCACCACATTTAGAAGTATCTTACTAATTCAAACAATTAACTCCAAAATTTTTTGACAAGGTTTTTCTTAACGTTTGAATATTGGAAGATTTCAACAGAAATGATATCGAATATTCATTAGATACAAAGTCATCTCTGAATTAAAATGAAACAACGACTAGTTGAAGAAAATGTCTACTTAAAGAAGAGCCACTATATTTGTGAAACACACATACTTGCACGATAATTCAGCATAATCAATATTCTTGAAAGTCATATCTAAATCAAACTCATTGTACCTTAAAAAGTGTAATCACTCTATTGAAAAAGATAGTTAAACCCTTTATACATTTTTGTTGAGAGCTTGTAGACGTTTGTTAAACCTTACGAGTGTAGAAGGTTGAAAAACTTTGAAAAATACATGCTTGTGAGCTTGGAGAGGCTCGTGAAAATTTAGTATTTGAATTTTATAGTGAAGCACTCAAGTTGAATACTTGAGGACTAAAGATAAGTTTCGTTATATGTCGAACCAGTATAAATCGACTATTTCACTCTCTCAGTTAACTTTTAAATTTCCGCACTATAATGTTTGTGTTTTTAACTTGCAATAAGCTCCTTCAGTTTTAATATTGCAAGAAGTTCCCTTCATTTTTTAAATGATTAACAAACTTTTTCATTTTAAGCGTTAACGGACTCCTTTCGTTTTGAGTGTTAACAATCTCCTTTCGTTTTTTAAACAATTAATAGACTCGTTACATTTTCAACGTTAATAGGATTCTTTCAAAAGTTGATAGGACCTTTTTATAGACTTATTTTGTTTAGCAGGATCTTATCGAATTAAAAGTATCTTGATTTTTTTTTGTCACATACAATTCACCCTCCTCTTGCGTATGTTTACTTTATCACAATTAAGAAAATAATGTGAGCCAAGTATTACCAATGCTGGTGCCATTTACAGAGGGTTATTAGTAGATCTGCTTAATTTAATTCAAGTTAATAAATAATTTTTTAAATTAAAATTAAATTTAAAAGAATAAGTCAATTAATTCTTAAAATAAAATAACCTTATTTAAGCTAAATTCACACCAAACAACCTAAATTTAATTAAATTTTAGTTTGAATTCGATTACAAAACAAGAGGTTTGAAGTAATACCATCTCTACATTTGCATGTATAGCTTAGAAGCTTGTTGATTAATTACCTACAAATACTGTATTTACATAGACATTAGCTTAATTTATACATAGGAAATACCAAAAGAGAAGTTAAGCAGTTTAATTTATTTTAAATCTCTTTTAGTGACTTTGGATTGTAACGGGATGAAAGGTTTTAGAGCAACACGTAATCGTTATATTTGAATCCATTCCAACTAATATAATGAAGATATCTCGTTTTTCACATCTTATATAAAAAGATAAATTTTATTCTTAATCACATCTTATATTTTATTTTTGTATTAAGTAACGTATAAGTGCGATAATAATAAACCTTTATAATCAAATGTATTGTGTTCACTTCATATTAAAGGATTTTTATTTAAGGTAAAAATTGAATTTCCAAAGGATTTTTATTTAAGGCATATATTATAATCAACGAACTAACTAATGTATAATTAACCTATGAATTAAAATTATTATCTTATTCCACAATTATGCTTACCAATTTCTAACATTAGTTATAAATCACTCTACATTGTTAGTCATATCGTTTATCTTGTTCGAACTTCTTATATTTCTGTTTATGTTGAATTCTTCTTTATCTTGTAAACAATTATACTTACCGGTTTCTAAAATTATGCCTACAAATCAATGAAGGAATTAGTCACTGGGTCTGCCGGTGAATACCCTGATTTAGACAAAAAAAAAAATCTAAAATTAGTCATGAATCACTCCACATGACATGTTTTATTGGGTCCCTAGAAACGTTCTTCTTAAGTTAATACAGTTATTAACGTGCCTAGTCTGACCATGCAATTAATTTAGAATACAACTGCAGTTAACTAGATTCGTACACAATACTCTTCACTTTATGAGGGTGAGAGAGACATCAATTATAGAATAATACCAGAAATATTTGTTTGGGTTTTAATTCAACCTAGTTTAAATGTGTGGCTTAACTAGTTCCTTTGCAATTTAGTTTTGGATTAGCTAAGCCAATATGAACTTTGATGGTGTGCAAATTTCTGCACTTTTCAAGGAATACAGTTTCAATCACCCTGCATGACATATTTTATCACGTTAAACATTACAAGGCCCGATACAACAAAGACTTTCCTCAAGATAGGGATGCAAATATGCAATAGTTGGTCATTGGTTTATGAAAAAGCTCGAATAGGTTAAGATAAACGAGCACGCTTTTCTCATGTTTATGCCTTTGTTTTTACTATTTCTTTAACGGATAATTTCCAGTTTCCGATTATAAATATCACCCTTCATTCATTCGTGCAAGAAGTTATAGTAAGTAAAAGTAACTGAAAAAACCAGTCCTGCTTTTACAGATATCTGTGGATTTCGCCATGAGTCTTAGCTTAAACTTCTCACCGCAACCATTCATTACCTCGCAAAGCTGTCGTGTACCCTTCCATCGGTTTAAGCATGCTTCAGTTTTGTCCCCATCTCAACGACGACTCTCTCCAGACCCTATCTGTGCCAGCGACCCACACCATGAACAGCAACGCATCAATATCAATCCTGCAGATAAAGAGACAGCATTGAAGATAAGAAGCAGCCCTGGTTTGTCATCAGGAGATCATCTTGTCCTAGACACCACACTACCAGCAGGACTTCGACAAGAATTGATGCCAAATCATGTGGGCTTAATCTTAGACGGAAATCGCAGATGGGCTCGGTCAAAATGCTTGCCGGTGATCTCAGGGTACGAGGCAGGTATTAGGTCCTGGATCTTGCTATTGGAGCTGTGTTTGAAATGGGGTATTAAGGTTTTAAGCGGTTTTGCTTTCTCAACCGAGAATTGGGGTCGACCAAAAGTTAGCTGCTTAACCCTTTTCTCTAGCTTATATTATATGCCGTTTTGTCCATTTTGTATACAAAGCTTGTTTTGCATTTTTGTTTAATCGCAGGAAGAAGTTGGCTTTCTCATGGGGTTTATGGAAAGGACATTGAGAGATGAAATGAGAACATTCATGAGGTAAACCTATATTAATAAGAAAAAAATTTAGTGGCTATCATTTTATTTTTATAAGATAATAATTTCTTTATTTAATAAGAATGACCACTAAATTAACTTAGTTGGTTCCAATAATAAATAATAAAGATAAAATATATTATCTCACCTCTAAATTATTTTAGTTGGTTCCAATAATAAATAATAAAGATAAAATATATTATCTCACCCTTAATATTTTCATAAATATTTAGATAAATATATAATTTTTTATAAATTATAACTTAATCTTAATATTGATATTTGCTTACAAAATAGTCTTTATTTATATAAAATTGTATAATAATCTTCTTTTAAAAAATTATAGTGTGAATAAATTTACTTTTTTAGGTTTATTGTATATTAATTATGATATTATTAATAAATGTTATTTATAAGTATTGTGTTATGAATAAATATTCACTTTAAGAATTAACTTATTATCATAATTAATAATCTAAACAGCAAAACGACTCCTCGTTGATTTCTCTAACAGGAAAAACATTCGAGTGTCAGCAATTGGCGATGTTTCAGCACTCCCAAGTTCCTTACAAGAAGCTATTGTGGAGGCAGAGGAGGCCACAACAAACAATGATGGTCTCCACTTGATAATAGCGATGAGCTATAGCGGTCAGTATGACATAGTTCAAGCTTGCAAACAAATTGCAGTAAAGGTGAAGGACGGTGTTATTGATCCTCAGGACGTTAGCAAGTCCCTGATCGAGCAGGAACTCCAAACAAAGTTGACAAAGTTTCCTTGTCCTGACATTATTATACGAACAAGTAACGAGCACAGGTTAAGCAATTACTTCCTGTGGCAAGCAGCGTATTCTGAACTTTATTTCGCGCCACAAATGTTGCCTGATTTTAGGGAGGCTGAATTTGTGGAAGCCTTAGTCTGCTTTCAGAAGAGAAACAGGCGCTTTGGTTCAACCTAAGACTTGTAATGCTATTGTGTTTTTGTTTCAATTAATCAACCTACTAAATTCTGCAGTCCTGTTCCTAAAATCCAAAGCTTATTGAAAAATGCAGCTTTGATCTCGGTATGGTGAACAAGTTCTTAAATGATATGTATTTTTAGAGTACGTTTGATTGAATTTTCATTTTTAAGTAAATAAACTTTGAATAGTAAGTATTGGAATGATTGATTAAAAATTACTAGTAATAAAAAAACTTATATAGTTCGGATGTATTTAGATAGTGTTACATAATTTATTGTATCGACTAACAACAAATAATAAATCAATTATTTATTGGTTTCTTAAAAAAATCTTCAATTAGTATTTACATAATTAAAAGATCACTAGGGCATGTCTAAATGGATAGCCTGATTTTATTGATTAGATTAATAGGAAATTTTTAATCAAGATATGATTTTGGTCGATCAATTATTTTCAATGTTGCTATATATCAATAAATAAATCAAGGTAAAAGATGGTTTTATCTTTTGAGTACTGACATTCGAAAAATACTTTGCCAAAATGTCTCACATAAATTTATTATTCAAAATAGTCTTTAAATAGGTGAAAATATTTATAAATCAAGTGACCCACTAACACAACTAAGTCCATTAATAACAGAAAAATTCTTACTAAATGCACTAACCTACAACTCTTAAACTTGAACTACATTTCAGTACTACTAAAAAAAAGTTAAAAAATAGGAACTTACTTGCAAACATATTTTTTACTCAACTAAGAAACTAAATTTGTGCTTTAAACTTCGTTAACTTGGAATCATTCTTTAATACTCCCCCTTAATTCAAAGTTGCAGATTCCAAGTAATGATCTTAAATAAACATAGTTCTCTTTTGAAAATGGTTTTGTGAGAATATCAGTCATTTGCTTTTCAGGACTGCAATATCTCATCTCAATCTCATCTTTTGCTACCAAATAATGGATGAAGTGAAAATGATTGAATGTTGGATTTCTGGCCATTGTGGTTGTTGCATGGTTATCATAAAAAAAATTCAGTTGCACTTTCTTGATTTTGATGAAGATCCACGAGTATCCTCCTCGACCAAACATCTTGACAAGCTATTGAATTTACTGCTATATATTCTACTTCTGAAGTAGATAACACTGTTGTAGCTTGCTTATTTGAACTATATGAAATTGTTGTTGATCCAAGAGTAAAAACACTTGATGAAGAGCTTTTTTGATCATCTAATGAATTTGCTCAATCGTTATCAGTGAATCTATATAAGCTGAATTTTGAAATAGCTTCGTATAAAATTCCATAATCAATTGTTCGAACAATGAAGCGTAGAATCCGTTTGGTTGCTTGAAAGTAGTGCTTTGTAGGACTCTGCATATACTTAGAAATAACACCAACAAAAAACAATATCGTGTCTAGTGTAAGTTAAATAGATTAATCCACCCACCAAACTCCTGAAATTCCTTGCATTTATCTTCTCGGTTGTATCTTCAAGTTGTAGCTTTTCATGCACATTCATAACTGTAGCAGTTGGCTAGCACTCAAACATATTAAACCTTTTAAGAAGGTCTCTTGTATACTACCTCTGGTATAAAAATTTTATCAACTCCTTGATTTACCCCAAATACTAGAAAATAACTCAATAATTCCAAGTTTGACATTTCAAATTTCTCTATCATACAAGACTTGAATTCGGTTAATGTTTCTTCGTTTTCTCCTGCTGATTTTCATTGCCGTCCACTTAATTACTCTCCCAGTTGATGTTTTGTTTTTTTCCAGCTCCAAGCCTCCAGCTATCTTCTAACGTTCTCCACTGTAGCTGGTCACGCCTCAAGCTCTTGGTGTTATGTAGCTACCTCCTTATTCCTTCTTTAATTTGCTCTTATTCCTCACGCACGCAGCTCCTCTATTTGTTTTCTTTCAAACAACCAGCCATCAACATGTGGATAAAGAGTGTAGTATTTTTGTGGGAGTCAAGTATGGAGGCTGATTTGGTGAGTGATTTTCGTTTCTTTTGTGGATCCTTGGAGCTGTCCGTTTGTGTGATTTTCTTGTGCTATCGCCTCCATTTTGCATGCTTTCAGTTGTCTTCATTTGTTTTTGGTGGCGTTGATTTCGTTGTCTCTAACAGCTGCCCTTTTGTTTGTATTTTTTCAATTGTGATCTGCCGTCTTTGTTCTCCACGCTGACAAACCTCCAGCCTCCTATTGTAGCTGAAGTGACCAATTAATGCTTGCTTAATTTCTTCACAAACTTACGCACACACCACTGTTCACGCAACCATCCAACGCCAGCTGCTTTCTTTGATTTTCGCCTTGGACTGTTGTAGTTCTTTACAATTAAAATTAAGCGCATTTCCTACAAATTAAACATGGACAAGTATAAATGCAAATTCAGGTGAACTAAGCAATTTAGCAGATAATATATATATAAAACTCAACAATTAATTCAGAAATTAAGGAAAAATGCCATTAATTTTAATGATAAAAATGCTTCCAACAAATGCCCCCAAACTCAAACTTTTGCTTGTTCCTAAGCAAAATTAAGAAAAATTGTTCAAAATAGATTAAGGAACACTCAACAATTGGAATTTTCAGAATTGCAGTAACCAATTAAAATTTACCTTTAGCCACTTATCAAACCATACCCACCTTCATAGTGCAAGGATACCAATGTTCGCTCAGACACAGACTCCTTGATTTAAGTCTAATTAAAAACCAACTAACTCACAAGAGTAGAGAAAAGCCAAATAAACTCAAAAGCAATTTACAACCCAAGAGACTCTAAAGATATTATCAAATTAACCAATCCCATAGGCAAAATTTTCCATCCCATCTCCACTAATTTTTAGTACTCATTTTCAAAGGATCAAAAGGTCTTATTAGGGTTGTAATGAGGTCGTTGGGGTTTAAACTTGGCTTAGACCAAGGAAAAGGAAAATAAAAGCTTAAATGAAATGGAAACAATTATTCAAGAAGCAGGAAAATGTAAGAAATCTCTTTTCTTCTTTCTTCTTTTTTTTCTTTTTCTCTTTTTTACGAGCAAGTAAAACCGTGAAATAAGGATTTTTTTTTACAGACTGACAAAACTCAACATGACAATATGCTATTAAAACGATAACTATTACAAGACTTAACTCAATTTCAATTAATTTCTAAATTTCAGTTAATTGACTTTCCCCCAAACTCAGTTTATTGTATACTAGGGGCAATACCTTGCTTGCTCTTTTTTTTTTTCATTTTTTTTGTATTCTCTTTTTTTCTTTTGTTTTCAACCCCCACATATCCTACTCCTAAATAATCATTTCCATATGAAGGTAGGGAATGCTTGGCTTATGGCTTGGTTAAATGAGGGTGCCAAAGAAATAGGGATATTAATTAGGCTCAACTTGGCTCCAAAGG
>JAOQMR010000001.1:21046792-21068934 GCA_027563865.1 Erythroxylum pelleterianum | reverse complement strand
GCACTCGCTTATCATCCACAAGCAAATGGCCAAGCCGAGGTTTCAAATAGGCAATTGAAGCAAATTCTCGAGAAAACTGTTGATGCCTCACCAAAGACATGGTCAATAAAGCTAGATGATAGCTTATGGGCTTTTTCGAACGGCATACAAGACCCCGATAGGGTGTTCGCCTTATCAATTAGTTTTCGGAAAGGCTTGCCATCTCCCGGTAGAGCTGGAACATAAAGCATTTTGGGCTACAAAGCAATTGAATCTCGACCCAACTCTAGCCGGTGAACAACGTCTTCTTCAACTAGAGCAGCTTGAAGAATTTCATCTTAATGCATATGAGAATGCACGAATTTATAAGGAAAAGATGAAGAAATGGCACGACCGACACTTAAGGGAGAAACACTTCGAACTGGGCCAACTCGTGTTGCTCTACAACTCTAGACTCAATCTCTTTCCGGAAAAATTGAAGCCTCGATGGTCCGGGCCGTTTCGAGTATTGGAAGTTTTTCCCCACGGAGCCATTGAAATTTCTCCTCTTAATTCTACACATTCATTTAAGGTGAATGGACAACGCTTGAAGCTATATCTAGGAGGCGAAGTCGATAGAGGGACGGCAACCATTCAGCTCATTGAGGCCTGAAGAAGCAAAAACGTCTAATCAAAGACGTTAAAGAAAAGGGCTTCTTGGGAGGCAACCCAAGTTTCAAACCTTTGTTGTTTTTATTTTATTTTATTTTATTTACCCGAAATTCACGTTCTCTTTGTTTTCATTGCAGGAAATTGGACCTTGCGTGCAAATTTTGATGAGAAGAAACTACATTAAAAAAAATGGTCCACTCTCATTACAGGGAAGATCTTCGTGCCTCTTACTCATGACTTTGCATGTTGTCGAATTTTGCGACTGTTTGTGTTTGCGTATGATCTGTAGCATTTCTTAAATCGCATGCATCGTTGCCAACATTTTGTTTGTCCTTAACTATGTATATCCATGTTTACTTACCTACTTCAATTTGTGCCTGCGTATTTTGACATTGCGGACAATGTCCTATCTGAGTTTGGGGGGGTGAGCCCATTTTTCAAATTTTCAAAATTAAAAAAAAAACATATCAAAACAAAGACTGAAAAAAATCAAAACAAAAATTTACCATCACTTTTCATTTTTTTAGTCATTTTTCTTGTACAATTTTGAGAAATTTTGATGCTTAAAGGTTTTGATTTTGGCCTCACTTTTGGGAAATTGAGAATTGTTTGGACTCTAATTGGATTTACCTTTAGAAGGTTTGTGGATAGAATGTTTCAGATTAGTGCATGGTTTCCATTTGTTTAATCATACTCATATTCTTTGATTTAAGTCTTTCCATCCATTTTATTTGAGTTTTGATTATCCATTAAATTTTTAGGCAAGTTGGAACCTAGTGAGATCTCGCCAATCCTAGAACAAGTTCTCTAGGCCTATCGAGGCGAAATGTTAGCACAAATTTGATAAGGAAATGATTAAGGCATTTTCTTTGAATTATAAACCACATTCCTATTTTTAGCTTAAAATAACCCTATATTCCCTTTGGAGCCAAGTTGAGCTTAACTGAAATTCCTATTTCTTTGGCAACTTCATTTAACCAAGCCATAAGCCAAGTATTCCCTACCTTTCATTTGGAAATAATTATTTAGGAGTAGGTTATGTGGGGGGGTTAAAATAAAAAAAAATAGAAAAGCGAAAAAAAAGAATACAAACAAAAAATGCAAAAAGTAAAAAAAAAAGAGCAAGCAAGTTAGTATTTTGTAAGTTATCGCTCCTGGTATACAAGAAACTGAGTTTGGGGGAGAGTCAATTATTTGAAACTTGGGAATTCATTGAAATTGAGTTAAGTCTTGTAATAGTTATCGTTTAATAACATGTCGCCATATTTGAGTTTTGTCATTCTGTAATTTTTGAGTTTTGTCAAAAAAATTCCCTTGTTTCCACGGTTTTACTTGCTCGTAAAAGAAAAAAATAAAAAAGAAAAAAAAAAGAAAAAGAGGTCCCTTACATTTTCCTGTTTCTTGAATAATTGTTTCCATTTTATTTGAGCTTTTATTATCCTTTTCTTTGGTTTAAACTAATTTTAAACCCCAACGACCCCATTACAACCCTAATAAGACCTTTTGATCCTTTGAGAATGAGTGCTAAAAATTAGTGGAGATGGGATAGAGAATTTTGCCTATGGGATTGGTCAATTTGACAATATCTTTAGAATCTCTTGGGTTGTAAATTGCCTTTGAGTTTATTTGGCTTTTCTTTACTCTTGTTAGTTGGTTGATTTCTAATTAGACTTTAATCAAGGTGTGTGTGTTTGAGCGAGCATTGGTATCCTTGCATTACGAAGGTGGGTATGGTTTAATAAGTGGCTAAAGGTAAATTTTGATTGGTTACTGCAATTCTGAAAATTCTAATTGTTGAGTGTTCCTTAATTTATTTTGAACAATTTTTCTTAATTTTGCTTAGGGACAAGCAAAAGTTTGAGTTTGGGGGTATTTGTTGAATGCATTTTCTTATTAAATTTAATGGCTTTTTTCCTTAAGTTCTGGATTAATTATTGGGTTATATAAATATTTTTCTTGCTAAACTGCTTTGTTCGTCTGAATTCGCATTTATAATTCTTCATGTTTAATTTGTAGGAAATGCGTTTGATTTTAATTGAATCCGAGACGAAAATCAAAATCAAAAGAAAAGGAGAAAATTAAAAGAGAAATCAGCAGAGGTTAGCGCATGAGAAGGTTTTCAAAGGTGGGAGTTTATTTGTCAAACCAGACGGACAAGCCATAGAGTAGATTACGCATGCAGAACGAAGATTTACCAAGTGAAGACAGCTGGAGTTATTTTCCACAAAATTCATTGGCTAAATCAGGCGTGAATAACACAAGAGACAGCTTAATGCATCAAAACAAAGAAAAGTCGGCGTGCACAACAACAGAAAAATCAGCGGAGCCGCAAGAGAGGAGAACGCAAGCAACACAGCTGGGCTTCACGCGGGCAGACAACACAAAAACAAAAGGATTTACGGCAGTGGAGCAAATCAGGTAAGCTAATTAAATCACGCATAAGAACAGATAAGGCAACACGTGGAAAGATAAAAATGCAAGTGGAGAGGAGAGTGTGCGGCGTCAATCATGTAAAAGCTGGAGTTAAACAGCTTAAGGCATTAAGACTTGAATCACGCACGTGGAGCAGCAATGTTGAATTAAATCAAGGAATGAAGAGTTAGCCTTAAAGATTGGAGAAGGATCGTGCATGAGAAAATGGGAAGAATGTAGACAAACAATGTTATTAATCACATCAATGAACAGGGAAATAAAGGAGAGCATAAAAAAAAGCCTCACCTTTTAGTTGATTTAATTTAACATCACATATTCATTGTTTTTAAAATCATCAACGACAACTATTCATTGAAGGGGGCTCTTGATATTAACGCACAAACTGAAAAGGGGGAAAGTTTTTGAATGTATTTTCGATTAGCCATTCACGTTGCAAAGCAAGGAGGCTCCACCAGATAAGTTATCAACCTTGAAAATACAAGGAGCTACCAGCGTTGCAAGGAGGACACGCACATTGTTCTTCAATTTTTCTTTTTACTTATTTCATTTTCATGATGCTTGCTTTTATTATTTTTATTGTTGCTATTATTATTATGAGTAGCTAATCTTTTTATTCTAGGATTTTAACGGAGCCCTTGATTTAAACTCGGTTAATTGATATTTTCTCCGTTTAATTTCTTATGCCCGTTTTTACTTAAAGGCTTGATTATTGCAATTTGTTCTTAATGCGTTTCATAATTTGATCACCTATGAAATTGATTTTCTTAATCTTTGTGTAACGTAACAGGGAGCAATAGATATGGAAGAAAGTTGAAATAGCTTAGGATCACATTTGTAGTAATTTGTGTCTAGGATCAGGAGATACCTATCCACTCTAAGTAACCACATTAAGATTGAGTCGATAAAGCGATCATTGAGTTTTCAACAATTTACCATAGAAATATAGGAAATTGGTTCGATGATTAGGATTACTAATGATCCGGGAGGGCTTAATAATTAATTAAGAATCTTAGGTTATCAAACCCGGTATATGAGTTAAACCTAGAAAATTTCGACACCGAGGTAAAATCAAGGGGGAAGTTAAATTCCTAGATTTTTCATTCCATTGATATTTCTTAAATTTTTATCTTGCTTTAATTCTCGTTTTTATTTTATTTTTCAAATCACAATCAATTAATCTTTTCTTTAATTTTTATGTTATTAGCTTAAATTAGAAATTATTACAGGTATTATTATTTAACTAATTTGGTCTCCGTGGGATCGATATTTTTACTACTTGACGATAGAACGTGCACTTGCGTTTACGACCAACAATTTGTTTAATTTAATTCAAGTTAATATATAATTTTTTAAATTAAAATTAAAATTAAAAGAATAAGTCAATTAATTCTTAAAATAAAAAGAACCTTATTTAAGCTAAGTTCACACCAAACAACCTAAATTTAATTAAATTTTAGTTTGAATTCAATTACAAAACAAGAGCTTTGAATTGAAGTAATACCATCTCTACATTTGCATGTGTAGACATTAGCTTAATTTATACATATGAAATACCAAAAGAGAAGTTAAGCAGTTTTTATTTTAAATCTCTTTTAGTGATTTTGGATTGTCACGGGATGAAAGGTTTTAGAGCAACACGTAATCGTTACATTTGAATCCATTCCAACTAATATAATGAAGATATCTCGTTTCTCATTCAATATGTATTTGAAAAATATTGATCACAGGACTCATTTTTATATAAAAAGATAAATTTTATTCTTAATCACATCTTATATTTTATTTTTGTATTAAGTAACGTATAAGTACGATAATGATAAACCTTTATAATCAAATGTATTGTGTTCACTTCATATTAAAGAAAGTGTTGGAACAATACCCGAGATACTGTTTAGGTAATTAATGGTTCCTTTGCAGAATGTCAAAAGCCATGTGGTTTTGAATTGTTTAAGCAAATAGGAAAGACACTTGATCAGATAAAAATTGAATTTCCAAAGGATTTTTATTTAAGGCATATATTATAATCAACGAACTAACTAATGTATAATTAACCTATGAATTAAAATCATTATCTTATTCCACAATTATGCTTACCAATTTCTAAAATTAGTTATAAATCACTCCACATGACATGTTTTATCGGGTCCCTAGAAACGTTCATCTTAAGTTACATACAGTTATTAACGTGCCTAGTCTGACCATGCAATTAATTTAGAAGACAATTGCACGTGCCTAGTCTGACCATGCAATTAATTTAGAATACAACTGCACTTAACTACATTCGTACACAAGACTCTCCCCCCTTTATTAGGGTTGGTCGAGAGATATCAATTATGGAATAATACCATAAATATTTGTTTGGGTTTTAATTCAACCTGGTTTAAATGTGTGGATTAAATAGTTCCTTTGCAATTTAGTTTTGGATTAGCTCAGCCAATTTGAACTTTGATGGTGTGCAAATTTCTGCACTTTTCAAGGAATAAAGTTTCAATCACCCTGCATGACATATTTTCCTTGGGTACTTGATCACGTTAAATATTACAAGGCCCGATACAACAAAGACTTTCCTCAAGATAGGGATGCAAATAAGCAATAGTTGGTCTTTGGTTTATGAAAAAGCTCGAAGAGGTTAAGATAAACGAGCAAAAGTGACACTTTTCTCGTGTTTATGCCTTTGTTTTTACTATTTCTTTAACGGATAATTTCCAGTTTCCGATTATAAATATCACCCTTCATTCATGCAAGAAGTTGGAGTAAGTAAAACTGTAAAAGTAACTAAAAAAACCAATCCTGCTTTTACAGATATCAGTGGATTCCGTATTCTAGTATGATTGATAGTCTGATGTATGCTCGGCTATGTACTAGGCAGGATATTGCATTTAATGTTTGACTGTTTGGTCAGTATCTGCTTAACCCAGAAGTACACCATTAGAATACAGTCTAGCAAGTGTTGAGATACTTAAAGGAACTAAGGATTATATGTTGACATATAGCACAGTCAACAGACTAAACCTCGTAGGGAATTCAAATTCAAATTTAGCTATGTGTTCGGATGAATAAAAGTCCACTTAAGGTTACAATTTTAAGTTTGTAGATGGTACAATGTCGTGAAAGAGTGTCAAGAAGACATATGTGACTTCCTTGATGATGCATGTAGGGTGCATATTATGAGGCTGCTTCACAGAAAGTTTAGCTTAAAAACTTGATTTCTAAGTTGTCTGTGGTTGATTCAGTGGTTAGATCCATTCGGTTGTACTGTAATAATCTTCTTACTGTGTTGTTTAATAACAACAAAAAATAGCACAGGGTCTTAGCATTTAAAGGTCAAATATTTGAACAAAAGGAGTTGATACGAAAAAGCCTTGGATAACGAAATAACGAAATGATGAAATTTCGTTATCCTTAGATCAAATATTTTAATGTTAAAACCTAATCGACTATTACAGTGGTGTGACTTAAACGAGTTTTTAAACTAGAGTTAACACTGCAATTAAGTATTGCCCAAGGGGTAGATTGTTAGACATTTTGTAATTTCCTATAAAGTTGGACAATGTGTGATTTCATTTTTTGGTTTTTAAATAACTTAAGGTTAAGTTACGGAATTTAATCCAGATAAAGATAATAAAGTGACCCAATAAATAATCTAAATCAATTGGTTGAAGTCCGGGTGAAAAATGGATCTCAATCAATATAAACTGGACTCAAATCAGGTCTATGATAGGGAAGCCCGAAATGGAAGCTATATATATAAAGATTAAAGTATCCTGCAGTTGCTCATATATCAATCGTAAACATAAAGATTCTCTGATCCGTTAAGAAAGCTTACGTTTTGAAAAAACTGTAGAAAAACGTTAACCGCTTTCTAGGAACATTTTCCGTGAAGGTTTAAGGAGATTAGAGCTCATTTTGGCCTCAAAAACTGCTTCGAAAGTTTAGATAAAACTGAAATAAGATATTCTGTAATTCCTTCATTTTTTACCTTTTCGTAAACGATCTGAAATAAATAATAAGGTCTATCCTATGTTTTATAAAACCTACTAAAAAAGACGTGGTCTCTGTCTCCCACCATTAATGCTTTTCTGTTGCTGCCTAACGTTGTCCTGTCTTTTTTTTTTTTTCGATATAAATGTTATTGTGGGCGTGCATGATGAAAGTTGAGAGAAAAAAAACGTGGACAAATTAAATTCCAGTGAGTTAGATGCAAAGGGCCATTAGAGTAGTAATATCTTCCCCACAACAGTATAGACTATGGCTCCAAATTAAATTCTGTGACATCCCCTTCACTCCCTCCCACATTAATTGGAACGACACAGCTGGAACCCATATTTCAGGAAAATATTAATCGTATTTAGTTGATAATTTTTCCTTTTGTGTGTGGCGAAAATCCTTAAAAGAGAAGACTGAAGACAGACAAACTTAGCCCGTTTCTTTTTCTTTTTGTTTTTTGTTTTTATTTTTAAATTCACTTAAAAAATATATTTATTTCAATATTTATTTCTTTTTCTAATTTTAATTTTTCTAATTTTTAAAAATTATGTAAATTATAAAAGTCTTTTTTTATTTTCTATTTCTTTTTGTAATATGATTTATTATTAACTAAATATATGTTATTTTATTATTTATTATATTAATTTTTAGTAAAAATTATGAATATTTAATTTAATATTATATATTGAATTAATTAAAATTAATTATTAATAACAACTAAGAATAATTTAATTTTACTTAATTATAAATGTAGTTAAATTTAAAATATCTTTAGAATATATAAATTTCAAATAAAATTTGATTTAATAATTCAAACATATTTAAAATAAAAATTAAGTTATAAAAAAGCTAATTTTTTATTTTTTATTTTTATAAAGTAAAATAATTTTACCAATTTGTTAATAAATATTATATAAGAAATTAAAATAAATTTATTTAATTAAACTAATTTATCTTTAAGATTTAGCTTGGAGAGACTTGTGAAAATTTAGTACTTAAATTTTACAGTGAAACACTCAAGTTGAATACTTAGGGACTAGAGATAGGCTTCGTTATATGTCGAATCAGTATAAATTGACTGTTTTACTCTCTCGCTTAATTTTTAAATTTCCGCATTATAATATTTGTGTTTTTAACTTGCAATAAGCTCCTTCAGTTTTTAATTGGCTTCTTCTATTTTAATATCGCAAGAAGTTCCCTTCATCTTTTAAACGATTAATAGACTTTTTCATTTTAAGCATTAACAGGCTCCTTTCGTTTAGAGCGTTAACAGTCTTCTTTCGTTTTTTAAACAATTAATAGACTCATTACATTTTTAACGTTAATAGGATTCTTTCGAAAGTTGATAAGACCTTTTTATATACTTATTTTGTTTAGTAGGATCTTATCGAATTAAAAGTATCTTGATTTTTTTTGTCACACACGATTCACCCTCATCTTGCGTATGTTTACTTTATCACGTTAAAAAAATAATGTGAGCCAAATATTACCAATGCTGGTGCCATTTACAGAGGGTTATTAGTAGATCTGCTTAATTTAATTCAAGTTAATAAATAATTTTTAAATTAAATTTAAATTTAAAAGAATAAGTCAATTAATTCTTAAAATAAAAATAACCTTATTTAAGCAAAGTTCACACCAATCAACCTAAATTTAATTAAATTTTAGTTTGAATTCGATTACAAAACAAGAGGTTTGAAGTAATATCATCTCTACATTTGCATTTGTACCTTAGAAGCTTGTTGATTAATTACCTACAAATACTGTATTTACATAGACATTAGCTTAATTTATACATGTGAAATACCAAAAGAGAAGTTAAGCAGTTTTTAAAAATCTCTTTTAGTGATTTTGGATTGTAACGGGATGAAAGGTTTTAGAGCAGCACGTAGTCGTTATATTTGAATCCATTCCAACTAATATAATGAAGATATCTCGTTTTTCATTCAATATGTATTTGAAAAATATTGATCACAGGTCTCATTTTTATATAAAAAGATAAATTTTATTCTTAATCACACCTTATATTTTATTTTTGTATTAAGTAACGTATAAGTGCGATAATGATAAACCTTTTTAATTTTTTTGAAAATAAGAAATGAAATTAACGAAAGAAGAGTTATATACAAAGTTTGAAGATAAGAAGAGACCATATCCTACAAATCAACAACAAAACGACTACAACAAAGATAAGTAATAAAGAGCAGTAGCTACATCAAGCTTGGGACAAACAAAAAAAACCTTCAGCACTCAAAATTAGTGCCGCATGCTGTAGCAATACCAGCACCAAACTGAGCTTTAAAGGCATAAAACTGTGTAAACCGTGGAACTACAAGTAAGCTGGAGATTCTTGGACAAAACAATCTCACGAACTTCCGATAGGATCAAGGAGATCAAGCTGTCTTTTGAGGAAGATTTGTTCTGGAAGCGACGAAGGTTCCGTTCCCTCCAAAGAGAGTAAATACAAACACCCAACACAACAATAAGAACCGGTCTTCTACGAGCAGAAAGGGAAGAAATACAAGTGATAATATCAACTAGAGTTGATCCTGGATCAGTCCAAGAGCATAAAGTAGTGACGTAAGCCCAAATAGATTTGGTGAAGGGGCAGTCCAAAAAGAGGTGCAAGCATGATTCAAGCTGCATAGAACACATGGGGTAAGATTGATCCATTTGGATAAATGGAATGCGGTCCGCTGTGAAAAGCTTAAAGAAAGTGTTGGATTTAGGTAGTGGTTTCTTTGCAGAATGTCAAAAGCCATGTGGTTTTGAATTGTTTAAGCAAATAGGAAAGACACTTGATCAGGTAAAAATTGAATTTCCGAAGGATTTTTATTTAAGGCATGTATTATAATCAACAACTAACTAATGTATAATTAACCTATGAATTAAAATCATTATCTTATTCCACAATTATGCTTACCAATTTCTAAAATTAGTTATAAATCACTCCACATGACATGTTTTATTGGGTCCCTAGAATCGTTCATCTTAAGTTACATACAGTTATTAACGTGCCTAGTCTGTCCCTCAAATCCTCTGGCCCGTGAATCCTATACCATCCCACATAAATGGATGGTTGAATAGATGGTTGAGATGAGTACCATCTCACATAAATGGATGGTTAACAGGGACGGAGGTAGATGGGGCTCAATGGTGCACCGAGCCCTCCACTTCCAAAATTATTAAATAATTTATTTTTAATATATATATATATATATATGCTAGGACGGAGTTATTTAGAAGTTAGTGGTGCACATGACCTTCTAAAATTTTAAAAAATTAAATATTTAGACCTTCTTATCTTACATTGCTAACTTAGTCACTAATAGTTAAGATGGGTTTGGACATGGTTGTTACTGGGTTCACTGCTAGAGGATCAAGTCCCCCTAGTCTGACCTTGCAATTAATTTAGAATACGACTGCACTGCGCGTGCCTAGCCTGACCATGCAATTAATTTAGAAGACAACTGCACTTAACTACATTCGTACACAAGACTCTCCCCCTTTATTAGGGTTGATAGAGAGATATCAATTATCGAATAATACCAGAAATATTTGTTTAATTCAACCTGGTTTAAATGTGTGGATTAACTAGTTCCTTTGCAATTTAGTTTTGGATTAGCTAAGCCAATTTGAACTTTGATGGTGTGCAAATTTCTGTACTTTTCAAGGAATAAAGTTTCAATCACCCTGCGTCACATATTTTCCTTGGGTACTTGATCACGTTAAATATTACAAGGCCCGATACAACAAAGACTTTCCTCAAGATAGGGATGCAAATAAGCAATAGTTGGTCTTTGGTTTATGAAAAAACTCGAAGAGGTTAAGATAAACGAGCAAAAGTGACACTTTTCTCGTGTTTATGCCTTTGTTTTTACTGTTTCTTTAACGGATAATTTCCAGTTTTCGATTATAAATATCACCCTTCATTCATTCATGCAAGAAGTTATAGTAAGTAAAAGTAACTGAAAAAACCAATCCTGCTTTTACAGATATCAGTGGATTTCGCCATGAGTCTTAGCTTAAACTTCTCACCGCAACCATTCATTGCTTCGCAATGCTGTCGTTTACCCTTCCATCGGTTTAAGCATGCTTCAGTTTTGTCCCTATCTCAACGACGACACTCTCCAAACCCTATCTGTGCCACCGACCCACACTATGAACAGCAATGCATCAATATCAATCCTGCAGATAAAGAGACAGCATTGAAGATAAGAAGCAGCCCTGGTTTGTCGTCAGGAGATCATCTTGTCCTAGACACCACGTTACCAGCAGGACTTCGACAAGAATTAATGCCAAAGCATGTGGCCTTAATCTTAGACGGAAGTCGCAGATGGGCTCGGTCAAAAAACTTGCCGGTGATCTCAGGGTACGAGGCAGGTATGAGGTCCTGGATCTTGCTATTGGAGCTGTGTTGGAAATGGGGTATAAAGGTTTTAAGCGGTTTTGCTTTCTCAACCGAGAATTGGGGTCGACCTAAAGTTAGCTGCTTAACCCTTTTTTCTAGCTTATATTATATGCCGTTTTGTCCATTTTGTATACAAAGTTTGTTTTGCATTTTTGTTTAATCGCAGGAAGAAGTTGGCTTTCTCATGGGGTTTATGGAAAGGACATTGAGAGATGAAATGAGAACATTCATGAGGTAAACCTATATTAATAAGAAAAAAAATTAGTGGCTATTATTTTTTTTAATAAAATAATAATTTCTTTATTTAATAAGAATGACCACTAAATTAACTAAGTTGGTTCCAATAATAAATAATAAAGATAAAATATATCAGCTCTCCCTTAATATTTCCATAAATATTTAGATAAATATATAATTTTTTAGAAATTGTAACTTAATCTTAATATTGATATTTGCTTACAAAATAATATGTTAAAGAATATATAAAACCAATTAAGTTTGTCTCACACAACAGCTTAAGCTATTGTGGTAAAACGGTAACTTAACATGGTATCAAAGTCTTTGTGATCTAGTAGTCATGAGTTCAAATCCTGCCACCCACTCATTATTCAGCACAAGGTAGAGTAAACCTGTGCAAATTTCAAGTTCAAAGGGCTTTCACTTGAGGGGGTATGTTAGAGAATATATAAAACCAATTAAGTTGGCCTCACACAACAGCTTAAGCTAGTGTGGTGAAACGGTTACTTAACATAATCTTTATTTATATAAAATTGTATAATAATCTTCTTTTTAAAAAATTATAGTATGAATAAATTTATTTTTTAGGTTTATTGTATATTAATTATGATATTATTAATAAATGTTATTTATAAGCACTGTGTTATGAATAAATAATATTTATTCATAACACAATATCATAATTAACTTATGAACGCATAAATTTTAAATATTTTATTAACAATATCATAATTAATAATCTAAACCGCAAAACGACTCCTCGTTGATTTCTCTAACAGGAAAAACATTCGAGTGTCAGCAATTGGCGATGTTTCAGCACTCCCAAGTTCCTTACAAGAAGCTATTGTGGAGGCAGAGGAGGCCACAACAAACAATGGTGGTCTCCACTTGATAATAGCAATGAGCTATAGCGGTCAGTATGACATAGTTCAAGCCTGCAAACAAATTGCAGTAAAGGTGAAGGACGGTTTTATTGATCCTCAGGACGTTAGCAAGTCCCTGATCGAACAGGAACTCCAAACAAAGTTGACAGAGTTTCCTTGTCCTGACATTATTATACGAACAAGTAACGAGCACAGGTTAAGCAATTACTTCCTGTGGCAAGCAGCGTATTCTGAACTTTATTTCGCGCCACAAATGTTGCCTGATTTTGGGGAGGCTGAATTTGTGGAAGCCTTGGTCTGCTTTCAGAAGAGAAACAGGCGCTTCGGTTCAACCTAAGACTTGTAATGCTATCATGTGTTTTTGTTTCAATTAATCAACCTACTAAATTCTGCAGTACTGTTCCTAAAATCCAAAGCTCATTGAAAAATGCAGCTTTGATCTTGGTATGGTGAACAAGTTCTTAAATGATACTCCCTCTGATTCATAATAAAAGTCGTTTTAGAAAAATACACGCTTATTAAGAAAGCTAATAAAATTATAAATATACTCTTATTAATACTCTCATAAAGTTACCTCGTAACTCCCGTATGTGAGAGAAATTGCCTTAAAATTGTGACATGTATAATTAAGATGAGAGAGAAATGAAAGGTTAATTTTGGAAGAAAAATTATAAACATGCATACAAAGTCAAGAATGACACTTATTTTGAATAATTAAAATGTATCTAAAACGACTCTTATTATGAATCGGAGGGAGTATGTATTTTTAGAGTATGTTTGATTGAATTTTCATTTTTAAGTAAATAAACTTTGAGGGTTACATCAGATCTTGCCTCTCTCTCTCTCTCTACGAGTGTAAGTATTGGTCTTGCCGTTCATGTGCAAGGTGAGGTTTAGGTATTATTTTTACGTTGGTCTCTCTTAGATTTTCGTTTTAGCTTCATGGATTTAGGGTTGCAAAGGCTCTCTATTCGGATGAAAAAGACAGCGAGTTCATTGTTTCTCCAGAGGATGTTCAAACGGAAGACTTTGCTGTGGTTCTTAGGGACGCACGAGATAGGTTTGTGACTACTATTTCAGGTTTTTTTCCTGCCCTATTTGACCCAGTTCTTGCCGAAACTATGTCTATAAGGGAAGCTCTTTCTTGGCTAAAAGACCAACAGCTTGCCAAGGTCATTGTGAAGTCGGATTGTTTGGCAGCTGTCCAATCAATATTAGCTCCTTCGCCAAATCGGTCTGAGATTGAAATTTTGACCCTTGATTGTTTATCATTCAAGCGACATTTCCTTCACTTGTCCTTTCAATAGACGTGTAAGATTGCCAATAAGGAGGCTCATGCTTTAACCAGGGTAGCCTTATTACATGCAAACCCACATCACTGGATTGATCGTCCTTCTTGTTTAGTCTCCATTTTAAATTCAGATTGTTCGGCTTCTGTTTTGTTAAGGGAGAAAGGCTATTAGGTTCCGGGTGTACGGGGTAAGCCTGTTGGCTTGGGTTAGTTTTCTTTACCTTCCCTGCCTTTGTCAGTTTTTTGCGCTAATGTTGATTTTATTTTAAAAAAAGTAAATAAACTTTGAATAGTAAGTATTGGAATGATTGATTAAAAATTACTAGTAATAAAAAAACTTATATAGTTCAGATGTATTTAGATAGTGTTATATAATTTATTGTATCGACTACTGTAAAGTGCAACTTTGATGCTGCAGTTCACGATGTGCAGGGGACAAGGTCGTATGGTGTAGTCCTAAGGGGTCATAGGGGCCAGTTTCTTAGTGGGTTTTCCGGGTTTTCCAACGCATCTTACACCCCTTTTATGGCCGAATCTATGGCCTTCAAAGAGGCTCTATTTTGGCTGATACTCACGGGAGTTCAATCGGTGGAGGTGGAGACTGATTGCCTTCAACTGGTGCATTGTTTCCATGGTTCCAGCATAGGCATCAATGAGTTGGGGGTGCTCATGACCGAGTGCCAAGCCACGGTTGCGGGATTTCATTCTTTTACTTTTACCTGGATTCCTAGGCATGTTAATAGGGTAGCACACATATTAGCTCAAGCAGCTACTCGATACCCCAATAGATCTAGTTGGGACCGACCGCCGGTTTTTTAATTAGATACTCTTGACTGTGAAGCTGGTTTATCTATTTAATTAAACCCATTTTCCCAAAAACAAAAACAAATAATAAATCAATTATTTATTGGTTTTTTAAAAAATCTTCAATGTTTTTTTTGGTAAGTTAAAAAAAACCTAATCTTCAATTAGTATTTACATAATTAAAAGATCATTATGGCATGTCTAAATGGATAGCCTGATTTTATTGATTAGATTAATAGGAAATTTTTAATCAAGATATGATTTTGGTCAATCAATTATTTTCAATGTTACTATATATCTTTTGAGTACTGACAATCGAAAAATACTTTGCCAAAATGTCTCACATAAATTTATTATTGAAAATAGTCTTTAAATAAGTGAAAATATTTATAAATCACGTGACCCACTAGCACAACTAAGTCCATTAATAACAAAAATATTCTTACTAAATGCACTAACCTATAACTCTTAAACTTGAACTACATTTCAGTACTACTAAAAAAAAGTTAAAAATAGGAACTTACTTGCAAACATATGTTTTACTCAACTAAGAAACTAAATTTGTGCTTTAAACTTCGTTAACTTGGAATCATTCTTTAATACTCCCCCCTTGATTCAAAGTTGCAGATTCCAAGTAATGATCTTAAATAAACATAGTTCTCTTTTGAAAATAGTTTTGTGGGAATATCAGTCATTTGCTTTTCAGGACTGCAATATCTCATTGCAATCTCATCTTTTGCTACCAAATAATGGATGAAGTGAAAATGACTGAATGTTGGATTTCTGGCCATTGTGATTGTTGCATGGTTATCATAAAAAAATTTCAGCTGCACTAAAGGAGGAAAACAAAGAAAGTTTTTTTTTTGTTTTATAAATCTTACAAGTTTGGTTTGGCTGGGGGTTTGTGTGGGGGGAAAGAAAGGCTGAAAGGTAACTAAAATGGGTTGGGATTTTTTTTGGTCTCAAAAGTTAAGAATGTGTTGAGATTTTAGATAGGCGCATACTCTTTTTATCTTACTTTTCACTCTACATTCCAACTTATAAGACAAAGCGAAATAATTTTTAAACTTTTTCTCTTTATAACGCAATTTTTTTCTCTGCTTTTGTAATCCTATTAGGTATTGACATAAAAAAACACTTTGCCAATCATACATAAATATTCGTTAATCATTATTAAAAAATAATCTCTAAATATGTGAAAACATTCATAACACAACTAATTCATTAATATCATGAAAATTATATATTTAATTTAATAGCATATTAAAATTTTCCTAATCTTTGTTAAAAATTGGAATGTTTAGAACTAAAAAAATATTTTCAACTTAAGTTTTTACATGAATATATTTAATAATAAATCCCTAACTTATATTATTATAAAATATTGTTAAATTTATAAAAAACATGAACTAGAGATATAATAGATCTAAGGGTTAATTGAAAAAAACTCATATTTTTCTTAATTTTACAATAATAGCCTGAATAATGAAAATAATATTGAAATGTTTCAAGTTTCAAATTTTAGCAAAAATAGTTTGATGCTAAGTTCTTAGTTAATGTGAATGATGTGGCGAGATTAGTATTTCTAGGGATAACTAATCTTAAAGTACTCAACCTTTTACGATATTTTCAATTCATTGCCCAAGCTTTTAAATATTTTAATTGAGTGATCAACTTTTTAAAACTTTAATAATTTAGTTCTAAACATTAGTTTCATTAGTAATTTTTTGATTTCAAAATCTTTATGTTTATGATATCTAATTGTCCACCGGAAAAATTAACTTTACTCTTGTCTAACCATGACCACTATTTTTCCATATGGACATCTACATGTAATAATAAAGATTTTGTTAGTGAAATAAGTAAATTACTAATAGAACTAACATTTTAAACTAAAATGTTAAGATTTTAAAAGTTGTAACTCATTTGAAAATTTTAAAAGCTTTTGGACTAGATTAAAAAAAGACTCAAAAGTTTGGGCTTTTTAGGATTGATTATCCCTATTTTTATCATGGGATTGCTACATATTATATTATATCACATATAATTTTATTTTTTATCAAATTAAAAAAAATAAAAACCGTAAATTTATTATATACTCTTTTATATGTTTATTTTATAATTATTTTAGGATACTTGATTTTTTAATTTATTAAATAACAAATTCATATGTGACAGATAGAATATGTGATAGCCATGTGACATAAATACTAATTTGACATGACTCATTATATCATTAACATTAATAAAGAATTTAATGTCTCACTATTTTTATTAAAAATTGAAAATTAAAACATTTTAGTGTTATTTTTTAAAGTTTTAGCTAGCATTATAAAATTAAGTAAAGTTTTAAAAGAATTTATAATTAACCCTAGGTTTAATTGATGAAGTAAATTAATTTTTAATATAAGAGATCATATTAAAAACCAATTATTATTACATTATTTAATATTTTGTTATCTTATTTTAAGATGGTATATATTTAAGTATATTAATATTTTTAGAGATAATCAATTAATTATTTTCAAATTTATTTTAATAATAACAAAAAAAAGGACCGAGACAAGTAATCCCCAAATCTTTTTTTCTTTATTTGTTTCGAGTAAACGCCGTAGTCTTTACTCTTTACAAATTATGCACCATCTCCGAGAAAACAGATTAATCGTTTCAAGTGAAAGCTCTCCCATTTATGCGGCTTTCATTAAATGTTTCAACTAGTTCACAAATAACTTATGCTTGTTTCTGACGATTGACAGCTCATCTTGGGACTGTTTTCGATGTTGAGTCAACTCATTTGTCGAACTACGAGTGGTCAGGGCCTGGATAAAATTCAATATTACAATTTAGTGGTCAGGTCGAGCATGATTTTGAATTTCGATGTGTACCGATCAGTAGTAAATGGTACGTACCATATGAGTCAGAAGACAGAACAAAATAAAAGTTTTATAGATCGGATATAAATATTGGCTGGCATCGACTTGTCGGCCTATCCCTTTATGCGTTCCTTCTTTGATTGATTGCACATTGCTTATCTGCTTTTCTTTGAAGGTTGATGATTTCTTCAAGTTAGTTATTTGTAAGTTCAATCCTCATATAGCATTCATGACGTATAAATTTTGGCTATTTAGTGTCAATCTATTTTACTTCAATATGTTTGGTAAATGATTTACTTTTTTTTTTTGGTAAATCAAAATTTTATAAAAAATAAAAGTTATGTACAAGCGAGAAATACCATAAGTAATCTCTAAACACGCAAAAATATAATGGCATGCAACTAACTGCCCTACCATCAATAGCCTTTATTAAGTCCTGCATGATAAAAGTAACTAATATCCTGCCAGAATAGAAGCACAATCCATGTTAAAGTAACAAGATCAAGCTAAACCAATTGTCGCAAATGCCTAGTTATACACCGAGCAATAATACATCATCAAATATCGCACATGTCAGCATATGCCCAGAAATACACGAGCTAAACCACAGTCCAATTAATTAGACAATCAGGACATCATCAGAAACCTGCTAATTTGTATTCATAGTCTCAGTTATTTCCAGCAGGAGCTCCATAGGCAACAATTAGCTGTGCATAAACCATTTCCTATCAAAGCTTCATGGAATCTGAATTGCATTTGGAGCGCCTTTTATGGCCTTGAATATGTGGCTATCCAAGAGGTCTCATCCATGGGGAAGTGAGGCCACCTAGCTGAACAGTAATCTGCATCACAAAGTTAGTGCAAAATAGATCGAATTACCTCTCTATGTGTGTAGGCTGAGATGTTCTAGAACTTGGAAGATTATCTTGGCTTGTAAGCTCTCTACCTCCATGGTTAGCTCATTGAATGTTCTTGAATTCCTTTCGGTCCAAATGTGGTAAACCGTTGTGGATAGAAATATAGGGAAGATGGGATACTGTGGAGGTGTTTGGTGAAACCAAGTTAGGATAGAGGGAAGGCTTGAAGAGCTAGGGATGGGGATTTGGAAATGGGTGAGGCAATGTTTCCATACAAAATTAGAGAAAGGACAGTTAAAATAACAAACGTTCATTGGATTCCATGTCTGACATACACAAGGAACAATGGTTGGGAGTATATAGAAAGTGAAGTTTATCCCTTGTTTGGAGTTTTTGGAGGACAACTAACCAAAGAATGAATGAACACCTTGGGCTGTTATTTTTAAGCCAAACCAGGTTATACCAAGGTACTTGTTGGGTTGAGGGTCTCAAGAGTTTGTAAGCTGAACTATTGGTATAAGTTTTTGAAGAGCTAGGGAGCTATTCCAAATAATCCGGAGAACTAGTCGGTTGATATTGAATGGGTTCAAAATCAACAAAGAGCTCCATAGGAAAATCCTGCCACCTCCAAATATTATTATTGATTATATCAGAAACCTTGGCTATCATAGGTAAACCCAACCCACTTATCTCTCTAAAAGATAAGAAGTTCTTTAAGATTCCCCTTGGATGCCAAGGATCCTGCCATAAGAGAGTGGACTGCCCATTACCTATCCTAAATTTGAATTGATTCCCTAATTTGTCCCTTATACTTAAGATTTTCCTCCAACTCCAGGAACTATTATTAGTAGGTTGTGCATTCCAAAAATTTTTCCGTCTCAAAATAACCATATGCACCCATCTAATCCACATGGCTTCTCTATCATAGAAAAAAAGCCAAATCCTCTTCCCTAATAAAACAAGGTTCTAGGTTGGTAAATGCTTAATCCCTAACCCCCCTCATTTTTTGGTTTAGTAAGGTTGCTCCATTTAACTTTGGATTGATGGTGACTATCCACCCTCCCAGCCCATAGAAAATTCATGAGTTTAGCTTCTAGTCCCTTGAGGACAGAAGATGAGAGAATAAAGTAAGAGGTCCAATACACCTGGAAAGAAGATAGAACAGAACTCACTAGTTGAAGTCTACCCGCATAAGAAAGACTTTTATGGGTCCATTTATTGACTTACACGTCAATCTTATCCAATAAGGGTAAACACTCTCTCCTCGATAACTTACCTATAATGAGGGAAACACCTAGATACTTTATGGGTAGGGAACCTTTCCTAAGGCCAGACAGTTGTTCCATCTGGTTTGCCAAGTGATCTATGTCATGAGAAAGGAAAAACTAACTTTTGGACATATTCATATCTAATCCTGATAATTGAGAGAAAGAGTTTAAGCAATTGAGCAATACTTGAGCAAAACTGATGTCAGCATGACAGAACAACAGTAAGTCATCTACAAACAGGAGATGGGTGAGTTTAAGTGCTTTGCATCTCTAATGGTATTTGAAGCAAGGATTTCCAACTATGCAATCATTGAAGCTCCTAGAAAAAACTTCCATACAAATAATGAAGAGGAAAGGGGATAAAGGGTCTCCTTGTCTAAGCACAGATTTTTCTTTGAAGAATTTGGAAGGTAATCCATTAATCAAAATGGCATACGAAGGGGAAGAAATGCACGTTTGGATCCAAGCTATGAACCTAGGAGGAAGGCTTATAGCTTCCAAGGACTTGATCAGGAAGTCCCAATGGATGGAGTCGTAGGCTTTTTAGAGGTCGATTTTAAAGGCATACCTCTTTTGACCATTAGAAAGGTGGTAGTTTTTGAAAATTTCTTGGGCTAGCAAGATGTTATCACCAATTCTCCTATCCTTAATGAAAGCACTTTAGTTAGGACTAATAATGTGAGGAAGACTTTCTCTAAGCCTATTTGCGATGATCTTAGCAATCACTTTTTATAGCATGCTACAACAAGAAATAGGCCTATAATCTACCATTGGGGAAGGTTGAGCTCTTTTAGGGATAAGAGTAATAAAGATAGAGTTAAACTCTTTAAGAAGTCTTCCATGCTGAAAAAAATCTTGGATAGCCCTAGGAATGTCCTCCCTAATAATGTGCCAAGTTTGTTTAAAGAAAAAGTCATTGAAACCATCCGAGCTAGGAGCTTTATTCGGACTGAAAGAGTTAAAAACCTCTCTAATCTCTTGAGCTGAAACATCAGCGATAAGGGAGTTACAAAGGTTTTCAGATAAGGCTTGACGAAAGAGAGGATTCACAAAGTCCTTCGAAGGAGGAAGGGATTTCCGACTACCAATTGAATAATGAAAGAATTCAACAAATTATTCTTGGATCTCTTCATGACCTACTATCCTTCTCCCATTACCCATAGCTAGAGAATTGTTAGTGTTTCAATTTCTATTGGCTATTAAGGAGATGTGGAAAAACCTGGTGTTCCTATCCCTTTCCTTTAACCACTTAATTTTGGATGTCTGTTTTAAGAATGACTCTTGATCATCTAAGGCACTAATTAGGGTATGGATGGCTTCATATTCTTGAGCAAGTAACTCATTCAACTTAGGTAAATGCCTCAGTTTATCTTGAATGACATTAAGGGTTTCCTGACAAATTCTGACTTTCTCGTTTCCATCTCCCACTTTTCTTGAATTAAGAGCCTTGAGTGCTTTTTTAACCATCTTAAGTTTAGACACTACACAAAATATAGGAGACCCCCGAATCCGAGATGACCAAGCTTCCTCCATTAGTTGAAGAAAATTTGGCTGAGAGGAGAGGAAGTTAGAGAATTTAAAAGGAGAAGCACTTCTCTGAATGGGGTTACCATACTTGACCTCTATTGGAGAGTGATATAAAACGTTTGGATAATGAATGAAACTATAAGCTCGAGGAAAATTAGAGCTCTAAGCAGAGTTAATAAGGGTCCTATCTAGCTTCCTAGCCACAAATGTAACATTCCGTCCCCATATTAAGAGTTAGAACCTAAAAGTATGGTACATGTGAGATCAATGAGAGATTTGAAAAATGCATTTCATGCTCATGCATATTATTAGCATACACGCATGTGAATTTAAAATTTTTGCACTCATTAAAATGAGTGTACATGCATTCATTGACAATTACCAGGTATAATTGATTATAACCCCTTTGCGACCGATTTTCCTTCCGTGATTTGTCTTCTACTGGGCTCTCTTGGGATGCTCGGGTTTCAGATATCATTCAAGATGGGGAGTGGGTTTTTCCGGAGGGGAATGATGAGCTTCAGCAGATCTGGGACTCAGTCCGCTCTCGATCGCAGCCTCAGTCAGATAGTTGGGTTTGGAGGGGTCACTCATCAAGAGTCTTTTCTGTGGACTCTGCCTGGCACCTTCTCCGAGCCCAAAGCCCAGTCGACCCGATTCACCATTTATTGTGATTCCCTGGGCACATTCCACGACATTCTTTCATCCTCTGGTTGGCTTCACAGGAGCGACTCCGGACCATGGATAGGCTTCAGTTCTTCGGCGTCCTGACCTCTCCGACCTGTGTACTTTGTGGTTCTTCTACGGAGACACATGATCACCTCTTCTTTCATTGCTGATTCTCTGCCGCTGTTTGAGGTTCCTGTTGGTGGTAAACGCAAGTGCACGTTTTTATCGTCAAGTAGTAAAAATATCGATCCCACGGAGACCAAATTAGTTA
>JAOQMR010000001.1:21024299-21040814 GCA_027563865.1 Erythroxylum pelleterianum | reverse complement strand
GTATGGTGGTTTTTCAACAGCCCCCGGATGTTTTAGTGCAAACTCTCAATGATGATCGCATGGGTGTTAGTCGCACTTGGCACATTAATCCTGTTATTAGATCTAGCTAGTTGTTAGCTCTTTTATTTACCAAAAAAAATTAATAAGAATTATATATATACACACACATATAGAAGGTCTTTAGCAGTGGAACAGTAATTCAACAAGCAATCACACCAGTTCACCTTTACAAAATATCTCTCTTTTAAGTTGCTTTCCGGGAAGATTTAGAAGTCAATATTATATTTCTAACTCGTTTTCTGTAAAGCTTGCTTTCTTGAAAGATCTAGAAGTAGATTTACGCTTAATATTACATTTCTAAATCTGCTTATCCTAATTCATCCTTATTTAGGAAAGGTTGACTAAGAGCATATTGCGAGAAGACAGGTTTTTCATGATTATCGTTTATCAGTACAAAGCTACTCATCTGGTGTAATAGACAACGTTTTTGCTAATAAAATTCACGTGAATATGTTCATTTTGGTTCGTTGTCAAGTGAAATAGACGACCATGAAAACATGTTAATGACAATTACAATGAATATCATTGAATTTAAAGGTTGGCACAGATTGTTGACTGAGAAAGTAATCTTTTTCTTAAAATTTAAATTATTACATTTGGTTCGTTTTTATAAGTAGTTAGGAAAGTAAAAACTTTCCTAATTTAAGGAAAGTATTAGCACTTTTTCTGGATTTTAAATCCCAACACTCACCTTGGTATTTAGATTACTTTCTTTAGGAATTTAATTTAAAAATTATACTGACCAATTTAACCCTTCCTTCTCTCTCTACTCTACGACTTTAAAATATATAAATTTCAAATAAATTTTGATTTAATAATTAAAAATGTATAAAAATAAATTTTAGTTTATAAATAATATTTTTTAAATTATTTATTTTTAAAAATAAAAGATTTTATTAATAAATATTATATAAAATAGTTAAATAAATTTAAATAAAAATAATTTTTTGTAAGTTTTATTTAATTTATAATTATTATTAGGAATAAAAACATTTATTATTATAACTAATGAGCGCTAGCTGTTAAACAAGACTAACAGTTGCTAACTAAGAAGTAATACGTGGTAGACTGGTAGCTTAAAGCTCATGTATGATGTATCAGTATTTGGTAAACTTACATAAATGTAAACAATAACATTAAAAATGAGAAAACAAACCATTAAGGAGGAAGAAGAGGAGCGGGGGAATAAAACTAAACACGTTTTCAATGTTTACTTTCCCTGTCAATTACTTTTGTGATAATGCATATGGTAGCTTACTACATAAAAATTATACTTGATAGAGACAAGAAGGTTTAACTAATTTGAATTATGAAAACATTAAATCATTAATAATGTGGACTTTTTTTTTTGTACTTGTGATTTAAAGGTTGATAGAAAGGCAGACTGTTATGAATATCTTTTGAGATTGTGACATGTGATTAATCTAAATATTTAATGTGTATGTGTGTGTGTGTGTAAATGGGAGCTATCATTTTTATATAAAAAATATATACAAATTTAATAAGAAAAATATATATTTTTGTAGAATAGGTCTTTAAAGTGAAATAATGTAAATCTCTCGTCTTTTTTTATTTAACCTTTTATTTTCATTTATTTTATTATTTTCATTTATATTTCAATATGGTATCAAAATTAGGTTTATATTTTCATAATCATAATTTATTCTAGTTAAGTGTGTTAGAGTCATATTATTTTAAAATTTTCATATCAGTAATCATATATGCTAAAGCTTTATTTATAAGTAACTTTATTTGCAAGTAGTTTCCAAGCTCTCTTTTAGTTTACTAAGTTATTTTCTAATTGTACTAGTCTTGTACTTAGTTTTTTATTATTTATTTGCAAGTATTTATAAGGAACTTTATTTGCAAGTATTTTCCAAGCTCTCTTTTAGTTTGTTAAGTTATTTTCTAATTGTAATAGTCATGTAGTTAGCATTTTTGTTTAAGGTTGACTTGGTTGAGCAGAATAATAATCAAATGTCATACACGGTTTGTTGGAAAAAGGTCCAAGTCTATACAGTTGCAATCAAAGCTCTAAGTTGAAGATGTTGGGAGCACAAAGTGAGATCACCAACGTTGAAGGTTCTGAGCAATTAAAGAAAGAGAGGTCATCGTCTAGAGATGCCATGGTCAACATGAACATAAGGCTCATCAAGGCGGAGCCTGTAATAGTTGAGGTGTAAGAGAAGTTCGAGGAGATAGATCAACATATTGAGGGGCTCAAGAATGGGAATAAGGAGTTTTATGGTGATATGCAAGATGCCTTGCATGTTGCTATGTATAACTATGTGAAGGCCTTGAAAGAAACTCTCCAACTTGAGATTGCACACCCTAAGGAGGAGCTTGCAAAGGTTATTGTAGAACTCAAAGAAGCAAAGGAGGAGTTGGTCCTTTGCAAAAAGACCATTGCTCAATAGGGAAACAATGTTGTGCCTATGGTGGTCTCCACTCCTTCAAGGGTAGACATTCCTAAACTAAAGGCATACCTTTTGTCAAGGGAAGCGAAGGAGATGGACAATTTCATATAGATCTTAGAGCAATATTTCAAAGTTTTTGCATAGAGGAGGATGCCAAGAATATTAGCAATACTACTCTTTACCTTGAAGATGTCGGGTTGGTATGGTGAAGGAGGCGATATATCAACATTGAAAGAGGTATTTGCACCATTGAGAAGCGGAGTAAGTTCAAGAAAGAACTCAAGAGCCAATTTTATCTTGAGAATGTCAAAGAAGAGGCAAGAGTTAAGCTAAGGCATCTAAAGAAAAGGAAGCATTCAAGAGTACGTGAAAGAGTTTTTTTAGGTACTTGTGGAAATTCTCGACTATCTAGATAAAGAAGCTTTCTACATATGAAATTGGGTAAAGATGCAGATACAAAGACATATTGCCTAAGATATTACTAGGTTATCTCCATTGTTAAGTCCTTGATTAAGTTTAAGAAGTCTGAGAAGCTCAAATCCCACAAGGACAATAGTTACACGGGGAAAAGTGAACCGGGAAGCGGGGGGGGGGGGGATGTGATAGCCACCAAAGTAAAGGAAGTCTTCATAAATCAAATTTAAGAACTCCAAAGATGATAAAAATAAGTCTACTCTTAATGGTTTCTTTTATGAAGGACCATATAAGGTAAAAGACTACCATAAGAAAGCAAAGCCCTCTGGCTTATTTGAAGAAAAGGAGGCGCAAGAGAAACAAAGGGAGAAGGCAAAGATTAGCTCTTTAAATATCTTTAGTATCATTAAAGCAAAGTTTGAACTGAATTCAATAAGGGAAGTTTATATGTCAAAGTTAAGGATGGAGGTGAAGTAATGAAAGCACTAATAGATACCGAAGCTTCTAACAACTTCATACAAGTAGAAGAAGCAAATCTGTTAAGCATCAACTATAGTAAGGAGCAAGGGTGGCTCAAAGTTTTAAACTTAGAGCCAAGAGCTACTTTTAGGGTTACAAGAAATGTCAAGGTACTTCTTGGAGAATGGTGTAGTCTAATGGATTTCTTTGTAGTTCCTATGGACAATTATCCTATAGCACTTAGAATGGAATTTATAAATCGTGTTAAAGACGTACAAATTCCTTTTTTCAATACCATGTATATTTTAGGGGAAGAAAATTCATGTATGATACCTTTATCGGGTGAAGGAAGTTTATCCACTAAGCAACTATCCGCCATGCGATTCTTTAAAAGTGTAAAGAAGAAGCAACCCACATATTTGGTAGCATTAAAGGAAGAAGGAGTGGAATCTTCACCAATGGAGTTACACAAAGGAATATCTAATTTCCTTGGGAAATTTAAAGATGTGATGCCTTCAGAATTACCAACAAAGCTCCCACTAAGATGAGATATGGATCACAAGATTACATTGGTGTAAGACGCCTAAGGAGTTGAAGAGTTGAGAAGGTAGCCTAAGGAGTTGTTGGATGCAGGCTATATCTAACCTTCAAAAGCTTCATATGGCGTACTTTTTCTTTTTCAAAAGAAGCATGATAATTCTCTTCAGTTGTGTATCAATTATCGAGCACTTATAAGATCACTGTGAAGGGCAGGTATCCCGTCCTATTAATTGTCGACTTGTTCGATCAAATTGGTGAAGCGAGATGGTTTATTAAGTTTAATTTAAGATTAGGGTAATTTTAAATAAGGATCACGGAGGGAGATGTACCAAAGACTACTTGGGTTACGAGGTATAGTTCCTCCAAGTTTATAGTAGTGCCTTTTGGACTTAGTAATACACTTGCCACATTTTGCACTCTCATAAATTAAGTGTTAAAATCCTTTTTGGATAAATTTGTTGTGTGTTCTTTGATGATATTGTGGTGTATAGTAAAATATTAGAAGAGCATAACATGCACTTATGACAAGTTTTTTAATCTTAAGGGAAAATGAGCATCCGTAAAGAAGGAGAAATGTGCATTCGCTCAAAGGTGTAAGCTATATATGATTGGGAACTACTAAAGAAGGTACCAAAATTGGGTTCCTTCCTTGGTCTCGTCAACCACTATTAGAAATTCATCAAAGGTTATTGCTCCCTCGCTTCTCCACTCACTGATCTATTAGAGAAGAATAGAGTGTGGAATTGGGATGCAAGATGTGAGAAGGCATTTGAGGACCTAAAGAAAAAGGTGATGGAGGAACCAATGCTAGCCCTTCTTGATTTCACTAAGCCATATGAGGAACATATTGAAGCCTCAGATATTACACTTGGTGGTGTTTTGATGTAGGATGAACATGCAATTGCTTAATTATGAGAATCGTAAGCAAAATGATATTTAACATCATTACACCGTCTAAATGAGGGAGATGACCGCAGTGGTGCATTGTCTGTGACTTGGAGGCATTACTTATAAAGGTGTAAGTTTATGGTAAAGACAGATAATGTTGCCACTAATTATTTCCTCACACAGAAGAAGTTGGGTTTAAAATAAGTTAGATGGCAAGCATTCATGGTGGAGTTTGACTTTATGATGGGAGTACAAGTCCATAAAGGTTGTAACACCCTACTCTCATCTGACACACGTGCACATGCCCGACAGAAGTGACGTATTAACTATCTCACCTTCACTTTACTACATGGCATCATAAGAAAAATAAAAAATAACACATTATCTATAGTCCAAAAATTTCCTCATTTCATTTCATAAACCATAATTTACAATGTAGCATTAGATCCATCATTCATATGTATACCTTGTCAGACTATCAAAGCTCACAGTTCAGTTTACAAAGTATGCTACATAAATGAGGAAATAAACCAAAAACTAGAAACTAATCTTCAATTCTTAGCTGACCGACCGACCTTTGAGCCATAACTTATACCAAAATGCAGTTTTAGCAGCTAAGTCGTTGCTCTGTCTCGATCCTGAAATTGTCAACGTTGCAATTGTGATGAGCTTTGTGAACTCAGTGATATAACCATCCTTGATGGTTCACCCAATTCATACCACATATCAAGTCATATAAGCAAATAATTTCACATCTTTTCATATTGCAAATTGCACCACATAACATTTATTCCACATACCCAATCTCATTCAATTACATGTTCACATTACAATTCAATCAGTCAATCACTCAATCACATTTATTAAGTTTATACATAATGCATATGTGACCCAATTTCGATTATTTCGTTGTTATGACTGAGTGCCTAAACTGTCCCGTATCCATTATGGATACCGGGCTCATTGTTACTATCTCTTACCTGTTGTGAATACAGGGCTCATTGTATATATCGAGCCTTTGGCTCTATACCACATTCCGGAGCTTTAAGCTCATTTTCGGTGGCTACTCATGTCACAACTATCTTTAAATGATCATGCATTCATGTATGAAATGCATCACATTCATATTCAATCAATTATAATTTCAATCATTCCCATTCTCAATCTCAATCCCATTCATTCACATTTTTAGTCCCATATACATATATCATTGGATCTTAGTCCGACATTTAACAAACATGCTAAGCAACACATATTTCACCAAATTCACATTCAAGAACACTTCAATATCACATTCATCAATTAAAATCTTCAGACCTTCATGTCTGGAATCAGTACAAACAGTTCATTCCACATGTACAGAATTTATAACAAACAAATATTAAGTGAGATCGTCTAAGTTACTTACAGTACGCTCCAGATAGCTATTACCTTGAAGTGTCAGCAATGTCTGGATGTTGTCGTTCAATGTGCTACTCTATAACACATAGTACATACACATATTACTATCTGCACAATTATGAATTCATTTATGCACATTCATGTATAATGAATACGTACAATGCATATTCATGACAATTCTTAGTTCCTTATCATATTCTTATCACAAAACTCATTCATAAATTAATACGCAATTGACCAATCCATATTTGTCTAAAAGAATACTTTAGGGTCCACTTTGCATGATTATTCTTATTAGGAAAGTGAAGTAATTTGATAGCACTTCCTTCTAGAATATTGTTCTTCTATGTCTTAAGTTTCTAATGACACCATGATCATACACTTTGGTTTATTATCCTATGAGTTATGCTTAAAATACTACAGACTAAGTACATTTGAAATTTTGGCTAGGGCAAGATCATGTATTCAAAGTTGTACAACCCATAACTCTCCATTCCAATATCCAAAAATTACAAACTTTATACCATTTGAAACCTAAAAGAATAAGCTACAACTTTTGTGAAGACACCTTTGTCTGATTCGACCTACATCAATAAGGTTTATTTGATAACAATAGGATATGATTTTTGTCACAGGTAGTGTTACAGCCTAAGTCAAGACTCAATTTCAAGCCATATTTTGAAATTCTTAGAGACAAATTAAAATTTGACTTCTTTAAGACCATATGTCTAGTTTAATCTGAATTAAGAATCAACTCATTTGGAAATCTACAGATCAAGATATAATCAAAATATCGAAGCATGTTCAATGAAAATATTTCAGTTCATAATATTCCAACAGACTTCCTCATTTTCATCTTAAATCCATTAATCAAATCTTTCCTGAATGAATTCAGATGGCTCTAAATTTTCATGGAGATGAAGAACAATGTGTTATGAGTCTATTAGTTCAAGTCTCATGTCATTTGGATGTCAGGAGAAAAATTTATAACAAACATAACAAAGGATGTTCAATAAAAATACTTTAGTTCATATTCACACTTCAAAAACCAAAATCATACCCGCAAACCATCACCTCCTACTTCCTCTCTTCTACTATGTAATCTATTATTTCTAAACACCATGTCTTTCTAATTTATACTCTCCCACATATTCTACTTCCATTTACATTCAGCTCACTATCAAGACATCTCAAAATTCAAGATTAAACACAAACATCAAAACAGAAATCATATACGTATTTCATCATGTTCTGCTTTCTCTCACTACTGCATTTTCTGTTATGTTTTCTCTCACCACTGCATTTTCTGTTATGTTTTCTCTCACCACTGCATTTTCAAGTCTTTTGCACTTTCACTCTTTTTCTACTTCTTTTTCACACTTTCTGCATCTTTTTAAACCCACTAATTATCACTAAACTGTGCATGTATCCATTTCTGCACACTAAAACATCATCAACACAAATCCTTTACAAAATCCATAACTCTTTCGGTGGATGAGAAATAACGGAAATAAAGAGTAATAACATAAGATTCGGATTGAAGTTCTTACTTTGATATCAAAATCCAAAGCCAAATACACAACCAGAAGTAATTAACTGATTTGGTGTTGGATGAACAAAAAGAATTTTGGTGTTGATGTATACGGTGAAGACCAACGGTGAAGAAAACACCAATAGCTACATTATTTTTTTTTTAGCCTAAACATAACCACGTGCATGTATAAGATCCCTCCATATATCACTATTGCATGTAATACACTTGTCACCCAAATAAGACTGTCACATGTCACACTATAATTGGTCTATTTATCTCTTATTTCCATATTTTTCCTAGGCTAAAATACCCCAAATTGTTGAATTTTTTTTAAAATTTACCAAAAATTCTGAAATAATAATGATACTCTCCAAATAAAATTTTCAACACAAATAATCCACAATTCACATTTTAATTGCAATTATAAATCAATTATACCCGGAAAATGTTAATGAATGCATGTACAATTATTTTAATAAGCCAAAAATAAATATTCACATTTTATGCCATATGATGCATGAAATGCACTTCTAATTTCTCAGTATACTCTCATTTACACTATTCTGGGGTCCTAGCCCTTAACATGGGATATTGGGACGTTACAAAGGCCAACTTGGTTGTTGATGTCTTTAGTAGAAAAGGGGAGCTTATTGCCATCACAAGTCCAAGATTTCCTTTAGTTGACCAGTTAAAAGAGGGACCTGAGCAAGACTCACAAGCCAGAGCTTAGTGCAGTTAGCTAGATGTACAGAGATATGACAATTTTACCTTTAAGATGGCATTTTTATCACAATAGGTGATAGGATTTATGTGCCTAAATGGCAAAGGTTGCAAAAGGAGATCATTAAGGAGTGTCATAACTCCAAGTGGGCAAGACATACTGAAGTAACTCGTATGTTGACTCTTATGGAGCACGCATATTATTGATGCCAAATGCACTATAACATTGAGCTCTACGCAAGGACGTGTCTTGTAGCACACTTCATTGGAGACAAGACGAATCAATGTCATTCAACGAGTTTGCTAGAGCCATTACATATTTTAAAGAAGCCATGAGAGAGTATCTTTATAAATTTCATTACACGCCTACCGAAGTCTGAAGGATGTGGCAACATTATGGTTGTGGTAGACCAATTTATCAAATGTGGTGTTTTCATGCCCATAGTAGTGAAATTCACAGTCGAGGATGTTTCACTCTCATTTTTCAAGCATATGATGAAGTATTGGGGTATTCCAAAGGCAGTTATTAGTGATCAAGATACTTGCTTCACGAGAAGATTTTTGATGGAGCTATTCAACCTAATGAGGTATATACTCAACTTCTCCACCAGCTTTGACCCCCAAATAGATGGGTAAACAAAGAGAGTGAGCGTA
Organism: Erythroxylum pelleterianum; assembly: GCA_027563865.1. Classification (NCBI taxonomy): domain Eukaryota; kingdom Viridiplantae; phylum Streptophyta; class Magnoliopsida; order Malpighiales; family Erythroxylaceae; genus Erythroxylum; species Erythroxylum pelleterianum. The sequence continues at coordinate 21,031,727 of JAOQMR010000001.1, read as the reverse complement.
CAATTAGGGTTATGCCTGCAGCACTATGTGAATGCCAATCAAAGTGATTAAGCAAAGTTGCTCAATATTGCCTAATTTTTGTACAATTTGTAAAAGAGTGATTTGATGGGAGCTAGCCCATTTGAAATTGCAACCAACCAATAACCGATGACCTCACATACTCTTACTGTCACATATAAATATCTAATTCCTGTTGCATTCAAGTTTGCCAAAGGTCGATGCGAGAAGATTGATATGAAATGAGCACACTTTAAAAAGGTCATGAAAAGAATGAAGAAGTAGGTTGATGCTAGTTAGAGGCACGTAGAGTTCAATAAGGAGACCTAGTTCTAGTGAAACTTCACCAAAACCAAAAATTTGCTAAGGTGTATAAAGGGCTAATAAGGCGCTATGAGGAACTTTTCCCTGTAGGAAAGTGAATTGGCAAACTCGCCTACCATTTAGCATTACCCTCTCATTTAAAGATGCACCTTGTATTTCACATGAGCCTTCTTAAACCTTACTATGAAGATAAAGATGACCCTAGTAGGGGTGAATCAAAGAGAGCCCTTATTGCCATCATTACGATGAACAAAAAATAAATTGAAGAGATATTGGTACATTATGTTATACCAAAGAGAGGTACTCATCTAAGTTATGTTAAGTACTTTGTTAAATGGAAGGGATTACCTAATAGTAAAGCAAGCTGAGAACATGAGCGCACACTGTAGAACCGAATGACGACACCAAATTAAGTGGGAAAGAATGTCACATTCTTTATGCTTTAAGGCCCATATAAAGAGGCTTGGCCCAAAGAGTCTTTTAAAATTCTCCTCAAAATTTTAAAAGAGGAAAGAAGACTCTACAAATTTCTAGAATTTTGTGAAGTCTTATGGAAGACCTTGGAAGCTTTTAGAACATGGTGGAAGCTTGCGAAAGCTTATGAAACATTATAGAACTTTATGGAAGAATGTAGAATGTTGTAAATAAGTACATGGTGTATATAGAATATTCTAGAGAATCAATGTAGATCATTAGATCAAATAGATTATAGTCATCCATTTAGCAAATGGAAGACTATAAATAGTCCTACAGGCTTTATTTCTAAGCATCCTACATCCTACATTCTAAAACATACATCTAACATTCAAGAAGAAGCAATTTTTATGAGTATTTTCCAAGCTATCCTTTTGTTTCTTGAGTTATTTTCTAATTTTGCTAGTATTGTAACTAACATTTTTTTATAAGGCTGACTTGATTGAGTAGAATAACAATCAAGTGTCATACGGTTCGTTGATAAAAAGTCCAAGTCAGTGACAAACATTACACTAGTAATCAATAAGTTAACTATTTTTTATAAATAAAATGATCACTATACCTTAATTTTTACAAACAAAATAATAACTATACTTAGATTCATACTTATATTAAAAGGAATGTTAATAATATCTTTTGAGATATACCATCGCATGATCAAATTCTTTAATTAATTCTAATTAATTAAATCTTTAATGTGATCATATTACGTTATTTTGATTTGTGTATATCTAGTTCTCATGCTAATTGTAAGAGTTTTGCTAGTGTAAGAGTGTTTGTACTTTGTAAATAAGAACTATCATTTTGATTTGAGTTTTGTATGTCTAGTTGATAATCTAACATAAAACTTTGTCTACAAATTGGAGCTATCATTTTTATATAAAGGATACACACAAATCTATTATGAAAAACGTGAACTTACATTATGTCCATAGAGTAGGCCTTTAAAGTTGAATGATGCAAATCCCTTCTTTTTCATTCACTTATGTTATTCTTTTTTTAATGCACATATAATAAATTTCTAAACATGAAATATAATTTATAAATTATATATTTCAAATATATTATTTAGTAAGCTAAAAATTTATAACTAAATGATGTGTTTAATTTAATTGTTATTTATAAGCTCTAATTGATATTTTAAACTGAATCATAACTAGGTTTCTATTATTTCAAAATGATACTCCATAATTGATACTTGTTAAGTATTTGACCCAATTGGATGCACCATTTTGTTAATAATTGGAACTATTCGAAGAATGTCTATAACAAAGTATTTGCATTGGCTGCATTGGCTAAATGTTGATAGCCAAGTAATAGAAATAAGGTAATAGGACACGCATAGCGGGGAGAAAAGGGAGAATCATGCTGTCAGTCAGACTTAAAAGACTTGAAATAGTTTTCGGTACTTATGAAGCATGCAGCACTTTGCGTTTGGTGTAATAGTTACATGTTTTTTGTTCAAACAAGAAAAGGGTGCGAGGACTATTAACAATTAGACATAGACTACATGAATGACCAACTTTTATAGACGACCAAGCAATCTGGTCCTACACCCAAGTATAAAAGAGTAATTCCTGGTGTGTATTTATATGTCATTACTCATTTGTACCTTCAAAAGCTAAGTAAATAGCCGCAGCAAACCCTTACATACCAAAACCATGATACTTAGTGCTACAAACTTGTGCCCGATTCCAGTGACAGCACCCTCGCAGTTCCCACGAATTTCCCAGCAACCAACCATTGCTATGAAGAAAATAAGTGGGAAGAAAAGCAAAAGAGGGATAGTACAGTGCTCTGGCGGTCCCAAAGTTGCTGAAGAGGAGAAGCTCACTACCGTGCCAAAGCACGTGGCCGTGATCCTCGACGGTAACAGGAGATGGGCACGGTCAAAAGGCTTGCCTGCCAAGTCCGGTTATGAAGTTGGTTATGGAAAGCTAGGATTTCTGATGGACCAGTGTTTGGAAAGGGGAATCCAGGCTTTGACAACTTTTGTTTTCTCCACCGAAAACTGGGGTCGATCCAAGGTTAACTTGTTAATGTTATTCTCTTATTATAATGTTTTGATGCACTTGAAAATTTTGAACTTGAAGAATATTTTTTGCGTAGTTCCTTCCACTAATGCTTTTGTTGTGTTACAGGAGGAAGTTGATACTGTGATGGTGGCCTTCGAGAACTCATTGAAGCTGGTAATGGAGACCACTATGAGGTAAAAATGATGAGACAAAAAAAATCTCCGCATCAAACACAAATTTTATTCCATCAAGATTAAGGCTAACTTTTTTAATATTGAGATGAATAAGGTAACTGTTAAATTATGTACACCTTTGTCCAACTAGATATAGGAAAAATGTAGGAAACTAGTAAGTGGCCTTTGGGTGTTTGATTATATATAACATGTAGGTCTTATGATATAATACAAATATTATTTTGATTTATTATATTATAGAATTAGCAGGTTATAAATAACCACTATTTATAGGTCACTTAATATTTTTTAAAAAAATTATCGTTAAATAATGAAATTTATTATCTTTCACGAAATTTTTGCTTACTTATTAATAACATCTTATAAAAACTTAATTATACTTAATTTAATATTTTGAGATTAGTCGAGAAATCATTTAGAAATGCTTAGTTAGATTTTATTTTGTATATCTTTAAAATTTTAAAATCTTTATGCATAATCAAATTTTTGTTAGATTTACTGCCTCAACGGGTTAATGGCACTCTAATTAATCTTTATACATTTTTTGCCTTGCGGAGAATCAAAAGCCTTTATAATGTCATTCACTCAAAATAATTTCTCCAAAAATCTATCTCTTCACTCAAAATAATTTCTAGTTGTTGAAATCCACAAAATGATATAAATTCTAAATATCGAAAATAACTTCTTTAACAAATTGAAATAAGGCTACATATTATTAAAACTTCTCAGATTTTACATTTGAATTGAAATCTTACTGGTTGTGTTGTATATAACTTTTAAAGATTAATCATCCTGACAAAAAAAATTAAAAATTTTAATTTGTAAAATAAAGGTTTGTGCCCAATCAATAATTGTTAAATGTTGGAATGATTATACCTGAATTAATGTTGGAATCAATATTGTATCAGGAGAAACATAAGAGTGTCAGGAATCGGGGATATGTCCAAACTCCCTGATTCTTTGCAGCAAACAATTGCCTACATGGAGAAGAATACTGAGAACAATGTCGGACTCCATGTCATGCTTGCGGTTAACTACAGCGGACAATATGACATTGTTCAAGCTTGTCAACGAATTGGACTCCAAGTGAAGGAAGGTCGTATTGATCCACAAGACATTGACAGGTCTCTAATCGAACAGGAATTGGAAACAAGATGTACTAAATACCCCAATCCCGATCTTCTTATACGGCCTGGTAAGGAGCAAAGGATCAGCAATTTCTTCCTGTGGCAGCTAGCCTATACTGAACTTTATTATGCTGGAGTGCTTTGGCCTGACTTTGGAGAAGAAGAATTTTCTGAAGCGCTTGAATTCTTTCAGAAAAGACATAGGCGATTTGGTTCCATCTAAAGACTGTTGTAACAAAAAAATTTACTAGGTTAATTATCCTACCTTGTACTTATATGAGTTAGCGACGGAGCCAAGAATTTAATATAAAAATTTAAGAATATTTATACATCATTTGTAAAAAAGAGTCTGTTTACGTAAAGTTACATGAGAGAATAAAATTCCCTCTCATCCTATCTAAAATTTTACAATTCAAAGATTAAATATACATTAATTAAGGAAGATCTTACTGAATCTTATTCATGGTCATAAGACTGTTAGAAGAAATATTTCTGAAAGACTGGCCATTATTTGATATTTGTCTCTGCATTTGCAGTTTCTATCAGTCCAAGTGTGATACACAGTAGCAGCAGCTGCAGTGTTTAACTCCCTGTTTTCTTCTAAAAGCATAGCAAGTCATTGTGTCCATAATTGAAATTTACGAAAAAATAAGTTATTCCAATCAAATAAAACACAAGATTTAGCAGATTTTGAGATCAAGAACACTAAAAAAATAAGTGGGCGGTACTTTCAGCTTCAACATCACATAATATATATACAAATGATCAACAACGTCAATACTCAAGTACATAAGATTGTCTTTTATTAGTAGTCTTATAAGGACGACAAGCCATAAAATAAACAAATGTTTAGGTATGTTAAACCTGCTTCAAATGTACCTCTCAAAGTCAGGTTATCTTCCTCTCAGCTAGTCATAACAGGTTTTAACTGTATAGGAGTAAAACATGAATTTCTATCAATAAATGGTTTCAACAAAATTTCTTTTTTTTAATTATCTTCGAGCGACATATAAGCCACCTGGTAAAGGCATTCCCAATCAAAGAAAGCCATTTGGAACATTAAAATCACATTCAAACCACAAGGTCCCAATCAGGAACTAATACGTTGCGATGCCAAATCCTACCGTGACAATGAACTCTAGTTGTTGTCTTCCATCCCTTGTACGCTGTCTACGTAACCAATTTGATTTTAAGTTTTTTTTTTTATTCTCTTCCTGCACTTATAAGCACCACTTGACAACATGATTTCCATCTTAAAGTTCAAAGAAGGGCAAATTGCTTTCAGCTTGCAGTGCCAAATTTGGCGGTTTCACGTGCCTTAAAAAATAAAAGCAAGAAAAGAGATGGGAATCAACCCTCAGCCTCAGACGGTGACTCGGAGACCAAAAAAGTATATAACAACTGTACTTATCGGTGGAGCAAGCCATCACAAGGAGTACCATGGTTAGGCATATGCAATAATTACCATACCCGTTTACCCGTTATATAGTAATTTGTTGTCTTTTTTTTTAATTCACTCTTGAATTTGTACTACTATCAATTTATAATCTCTGTTTACTTGTTTCATTTATGTTAAATTCAGTATGTATGTATAAATGTAGCATGAAAATTTAAAAGAAAAACAAATAGTCCATTCATATTAAATAAGTTTATCTTAAAAAAATAGGCGGATAAACGGGCGGATAAACGGGTACCCGATGGGGGTCAAACCCCTAACGGGTACGGGTATGGGAGTGTCAAAAAAATCCCCGACGGAGATGGGGGCGGGTATGGAGGTGGAGGCGGGTATGGAGAGGGTACGGGGGATGGCATACTCGCCCCATACTCGCCCCGTTGCCATCCCTATTATAAACTCTGCTATACCTCTCTTCCTTTTCCACAAAGCTATTAGCCATTAGCTATTGACTTCCCTTGCAAGAAATTGGTTACTGGCTTTGCGTGTGAATTCCCATTGCTTATATAGGCTTAGAGCTGCTTCCTGCACTGCTTTTAAGTTTTTTTCTTATGTGCCTTCTTTGCTTCCTGCACTGCTTCTTTGTATGTTCAATGATATATATTTTGGAGAAATCACGTGTGCATGTATGAATATTTGGTGTTTATTTATTTATTTTTATTATTTTAACCAAACGATTTGGAAACCGCTTGTCCTTCTCTCTATGGCTAAAATTAAATAAGGTGGAAATCATGTTGTCAAGTGATGCTTATAAGTAATTTCATTACAAGGTGAATAAAAAATGGGTAGATAAAGAAGACTCTTGAAGAGTTAGATTTTTTTTATTTTTCACTAAATTTTTTTATACGTCTTCAATTTTTAATATTAAAAGAAAAACTATTTTACAACATGGGTTAACTAAAGGGTGAACAAAATTTGTGTGAACCACGCCATTAGAATTATGGAACCATTAAAGAAAATTTAACATGTTTTGGTTTTCTAAAATATATTTAATGTGTGATTTATTTTTATCTCAACAAATCTTGTTTGGAATATATATATGTTAAAGTTTGTGACTCAAATTCTATTTTAGCCTGATTTGAAAAGTTCGCAGTACGACAGTTGTGGAAAATTTTAATTATAGCCTACGAGAGCCCCCTTGAAATTAATGTTTACTTTATATATCTTGTTTTATCCTAGGGTGAGCAAGAAATATATTTTGTAAGCCACCCTAAGCTCTTTGCCTTTGTATTCATCCTTTTCATAGTGAAGCTCTCTTCCTCTTCTTGTGGTTTTCTCCCCGATTTAGAGTTTTTCATGTAAAATCTGTGTTCTATTTTGTTTCTATTGTTTGCTATCGTGTTTTGTGTAACATCCCATTCTCATCTAACATATGCACGTGCGTCCATCGGATACACGTATACATGCCTGACAGAAATGACATGATACCTATCTCACCTTCATTATATATAACATGGCATCATAAATTAAACCATCAATCACACATTCTCTAAAGCCCAAAATGTTATCATGTTATACCAAAAACCATAATTTAGATTGCATCATATAATACAATATCATCCTATCATCCATGTTCTACGACATTAGCTGTTGGGCACCGTTTCTGAAACCCAAACTCTTAAACCGATAATCACAAATTCGCATACTTAAAAAAAATCATTGGAATGATAGAAATCAATCAGTCAAATTCCTCATAAATCAATACTGAATTTATCCCAACTTCAAACCTCAATTCATATGATTCTTTATATCTTTTTTTTCATAATCCACTTATTAATAAATCGCAACAATTTATATCAAAGATCATCAACTCAACCCATACCATTCATACACAATTCATATTT
>JAOQMR010000001.1:20997056-21010338 GCA_027563865.1 Erythroxylum pelleterianum | reverse complement strand
TTTGAATTATTTTCATTATTTTACAATTAATTATTATATATAGATAATTATTATATATAGAAATAATTAAAATATAACAAAGATATATATAAACTAAAATGTATAAGATATAAACAAAAAAACTAAATTAAATAATATACATCTTGACAATAAGACAATTGACTATTTTGTAATTTTTAAAAAAATTCAAGAATTATTTTATAAATTTAAAAAATTACCTGAAACGGTACCCGATATTAATTAGTACCGATACAGTACCGTATTAGAACCCAATTCAGTACCAAATCCGGTACGATATTCATAACATTGGTTTCAAGTCTTAAGATGGTAATTAAAAATTTAAAATTAAAAACAATATTAATTTTAATTAATTCAAGTAATTTGTCAAAATTACATAATTCTCTTCACAAATTTAAATAACATTAAACTTTCACATATTTAAAGTCTAAAAAATAATACAAAGTTCGTAATATTAATTTATATTATAACTTTAAAATTTTAATAATATGGTAAGTTTTAATTTTGTGTGACATTTAATATATAATAATAGTCTTAGTTTTACTTAAAACTCATAAAGAAAGTTTTTATATTTTAATTCCAAATATTAAGAGACAGCCTTGGGAAAAATAAAGATATGATTTAATAGTCCCGGAAGATCAAATTTCACATCCAAAACCCGGCGATCAAAGTCATGACAGAGATCGAGGAAGATGAGAAGAGTAACAGCAACGATGAAGAAAGAAGGAAAAGAAGCGAAGAAGAGAAAATGGTAGAAATTACCCTCAAAGCTATTGGCCCTTCTCCTCCATCTCGCCTCCTTGTACCCTGCAACATCAAGGTAATCGCTGGTTTCATTGAATTTCTTGTAGATATTGTTAATTCAGTTACCTAGTTGCAGAGTCAAAACCCATGCTGGATCAGCTAACAAGAACACTGTAACGAAAAAGATTGTAGTTGTAGCTTGGGAACCGTGAATTCAGTTGTTGACAGTGATTTGGACTTAGGATTGTGGTCAACTTCAATGGTGTTATCTATGTGTGTTGAACTTTTGTTTAGATGGGAAGAGGGTAAGGAGTATCCACGAATGTTTTTCCGATTATGGGGATGGGCTTGGTTAGGAAATTCTTGCTTGCCCAAAATGTTCTTATTCGATCAAGTGGTTAGAATTGACTATGAGTTGTGGGCATTGCTGTCTCATTCTTTCCAGCTGTGACAAGTTGTGGCAATATATCTGGAGAGATTCAATTTTGTTCTATGCCTGGATGTTGCACCGGAGTAAGGGACATGTGGATTGAATTCAAATTGCAATTAGAAAATTTTAGTTTCATACTCCTGACTAGAAAATAGTAAAAATGATTTTTGTTAGGGTATTAAGATGGTTTTTTAAATCATTCTGTCACTCAGGTGCGTGATTTGAGAAAGTTGGTTGCAGAAAGTACTCATCTACCAATTGATAATTTGAGGCTTATATGGCATGGGAATGTATTACGTGATAGCAGAGATGACGATGATGTGCATCTCCAACTCAATGCTGGCGGTATAGCGCTTTCCTATAATAGTAGCTCAAGTGCTACTTTTACCTATCTTCTTCCTTTTGCAAAAAGTATATCTATATATTTATATACATATATATATATGTCTAGAATTATTTGCATGTAAATTTCTCTTGAGCGCTTACATGATTTTTGTTTGTTTTTCCTTCCTGCTTGTTGAAACTGCATGGAAATATATACTGTAGCCTGTGAATGCCCGAATTTAAAATCCGGTAGTGATTGTGCAAATATTTTATTCAAAGTGATAATTAAAACCTTAAATAGTTTGAAGAACTATCAAAATATGTACACTGTATAACAAGCTTCAAGGGGAGAGCTCATGTCAAACTGCAATGAGGATGTTTATCTTTGATGTTGTTTAGACTTAGCATAGTACAATAGGGCTGTAATGGCCTGTCACAATTGTGTGGTGCCAACTTGTTTAATGTTTACTGGGCAACCAAATGAACTTGGGATGTTAGATATGACGTCCAATGTTTGACTGGTGCTAAGTTGTGGCATGGAAATGTTGTTATGTGATTTCTACCTTCATAAATATGTTATGATCTATTTCATTTTGAAGGAGTTTAAGATCTCTACAACATATAGTGGCTTTCTTGTGTATATCTCTCTTCGTCCATCTTTAACTTCTGTATTTTATTGTCTGTTGTAAACAACAAAACAGCTACTCCTATCATGCAGAATTCTCCTCACAATAATGCTTGTATAATACCTCAATGTTTATGGTTGCTGCCTTCGATAACCATTTATATTCACCATAAGCTTCTTATTTTGCAATCTTCGTCTCTTTGAAGGTTTGGCTATGTTATTCACGGTTAATTAAGATTATTGATAATTGATTGAATTGTTTATATCATGACTGGTGCGATTCTTAAAACTGATGAAAAAATTCAATTTAAACTAATTACAAAACAGAGCTTTTGATACTTAGAAGTTAATTTCTTTCATCATGAAACTCACGGTAGTTTAATAGTGTATTGTTGAAGATTTATAGTTCTGTAGTTGAATCTCTTGAGGTTACATCTGAGAAACAGTATTGATATTTTAATGCCAATGAAGGGAAATCCTTAAGATAAATGATGTATGTCCTAATTTTCTGATACTATTCAATTAATATTTTATTTGGACAATGATATTTGCTTCACTCCTGCAATATGTATTACACTAGACCTGATGTGTTACTTCTAGAACCAAGGGATTTTTGGTTTATCGTGTAGATTCCCTGATGGTTGCTGTCAAACCAAAGCCACCGGCTAAACATCTCCATGATGGATTTGATTTTGAGGATGATGATCTGGTAAACCCAAATAATCAATGTTGTTGAACTGATTTTAAATGCTTTGTAAATGAGAAATCATGTCTTTTAAAATTTGTTCTAAATTTTTACTCTTCAGAAATTTCGGTTGCCAGAGTCAACGAGTCGGTGGAAGAGGAGGCTTTACATTTTTCTCCATGACAAGTTGAAGCTTCCAGGTAAGCACCTAGCTTATGGTGCATCACTTTAAATTGGCTTCTGCTGATTGATTCTTGTTTACTTTTTCATTCATAGATATCTTTTTGATGGCACTTTTCTCCCTCTCTCTCAAGATGTGGGCTGTAATTATTTTATGGTTCATTTTGGCACCATTTGCCAGTAGATTGGATCTTGGACCTCTATATGTAAGTTGCTTTTATCTGTTGGTTTTCTTAGGCTCTAACTGCTATGTTTACAATGCATATTTCTGGTTCCTTTTGTAGCACAGTGAAGCAATCTCATTTCAGTTGTTAACTTGTTATTGCTTATTTGCCTACTTTTCCCATGGTAATTTAGATTGCCCAACGTCCAATAAGTACTCTTGATCTGGTGTTAATAGTTTCTCTAATATGCGCTGTTAATTCTTCTTTTCGTTTCCTTTCATTTTCTTTTAAGCGCTCGAATAGCAAGCTGATGTTTGCAATAATTACACTATGATAACAATTTCATTTTATTTCATTTTCTTTTGGTTTATTGATTGTTTTAATTTTTTCATTCCTTTTCCTTTCCTTTCCTTGGGATTTCTAGGGTTGGAGTCGGGTTCAAATGCAGTGCTTGAGTCAAACAGACTCAAGCTGAGTTTCTTAGCTTTTATTTAGCAGTTCCAGTATCACAAGCCTAAAATTTGTACTTGGTTCAGCTGATTTATCTTTTTTTTTTTTGGTACTAAAGAACTTTCTTAATGGATTAGATTGTGGCCTGTTCAAATGTGTTTACCTTGCAAAATAGGTAAAAAGATTCACATAAATTAAAGCAATCCTTTGAAGTTATAATTATAATTTGTCTGCCCACCTCATAAGAAGTAAATTACCATTCATTTTGATGTTGTATCAGAAGTTTAGGATTTCCAAATGCAACTGTCATAATACCATAAATATGCTGCTTTTCACGAATTGTACTTTGGTGGGATCATAAATTGGTAGTGGGACGTGTATCTCCTGAAATTGTTTTACTTGAACAAGATGAGGACGAAGAAAAATCTTGCGTGATGCTGAAGAAATCATTGTCTTGTTAATATGAAAAAATATCTTGTGTTTGCTTCCTCACTAATTCCGCGTCTTGATCTCTGGTTGCTAAATGATTTCAGATACTTGGGACAGGCTTTTGTATCATCTTCCTAAATCTTGGACGACGGCGAGCTGGTGAACTCAGGTAATGTGTGTGTAGATGTATGATATGTATTATAAGCATAAAAAGATGATGTTCATTTTCTTTTGGTGTTTAAATTCAGTAAAAAGATTAGATTCTATAAGAAAGAAGTGAGTCTCATGGAAAATGGCCCTTTCTCATATCCTTTTGGTGTGATCGGTTAAATTCATAGCCAAGATTAGGGATTTCGTTGGAATAATATAATAGGGGGTTGTGTGACTATTACTGGGAACTTGAAAGGGGTATATGAAAGTTTTTAAAATATAATAAATGACAGTAAAATCATATAGCTTTTTTTCTTTTTCTGTAAAATCATTGGTTGTCAATGGAAGTTGGTAACATTTTGAAGTGTTGTATTATACTAATTATTTGTTTACAGCTCCTGATTAAGCAACTTTGACTCTGCTTCTGTTCATGTATCCATTTTCCTTCGTTGAATTGAAATTATATCAAGAATTTATGTTGGAGAATGTGAAGTAGTGTTCCATAATCGGTTTTATTTAATCCAGTGCATACTCTATATTCAACGAAGACTTTCGGGAGCTTCCAGGAACCCTTAATGCAGATCGTCTTGACAGAGACATCCGGGCTGGTCAGTTTTGATACTGAGCAATTTCGATCGCTGTGTTGTTTTACAGGTCAGGACTTTGACAAAATCTACATCTGCTGACTGCACATAGACTTAAGATTTAAAAATACTACCAACTCATTTATTTCAGTTACCTCATCAGTTTTGTACTGTATATTTAGGACTTGTTATTTTCATATTTTTTCATCAATTGTTAGGGTAAACGACTACTCTTGTATAATGCAACCAAAGATACTTGTGAAAGTTAGATATACATCCTCCTTATATATATATATATAACATGACTATTTATTTCTGGACAAAACGTAGTAAGGAGGATGATCTGGTTTAGGCCAGAGACTGTATATATATATATATAACCTTTACTCTCTCTCTCTCTGTCCAATGTCGCTCAGCCCATGGCACAATTGCCGCTCACTCTCTTCCTCATCACTCCGTCTTCCCCTCCTCCTTTTTCTTCTTTTGCACCGCCACTTCACTGCCGAGCTTTCTGTGTCCGAGATTCGGTGAATCCTAATGCTGATTCTCCAACGTCGTCGCCGCAAGTTGTGGTCACCAGTGAGCGAGGAAAAAAATGCCAAGCTCATTAAAGCACTAGTATATATAAAAAAAAAGGAGTTTGTTTGTTTATTTAATATTAGTCTCTTTATCTATGGTTTCTTTAAGTGCTCAGAATTTTGAGTTGAATACTGTTTAATATTTGTATAATTGAAAATTAAGAGATTACCAATTAAACATCCATGCCGCTAGAATAAATTTACTTGGGTTGTTATATCCTCCAAATTTCAGGAATAATTTTCTCATTTATGACCTCGAGAAAATCTATAAATTTATAATATCAACTTCTTGTAAATTACTGTCAATGTTTCATCATCATTCATGCTCCATCGTCATCCCTAATTTTGTGACAAAACAGAAGGCAATATTTAGAGAATGTATTTATCACTCAATTTGTTAAGCTTAATAATGTAATCGTCTAAAAATGTTGCATAATTTGATGTAGTTGATATAAGGAAAATTTGGGTATTGCAAGGTGTAGGCAGGTGGCAGAGAGAGACGAGACGAGACGGTGAGAGGGTTACTTTTATAGTGTTGAAAAGAAGATGACAGAGGATGTTGGCTGAGTCGGCTTAGCTTATAAGCTATGAATTTTGAAAGAGTAATAGAGTCCTTAAAAGTTAAAATTTAAGAAGAAGCGATGATGTATTTCAATTAGATAGAGTAACATTAGACAGAATATCTGGACTTCACGAAACAGAACTAGATGACTTTGGGAACCACTCATCCAGTTCAAAGTCACTTACCCTAATTTTGAACTTGAGGATAAGTTCAATTTCAATGGGCCAGGCAATGATACAAATGGAGAAGACAAAATGGTAGTAGCTGCACCTGTTGGAGATAAAACGGCAGCAGATGACTCTCAGCAAAGGACCAACCGTTATTTAAATAAGCCCACTTGGATGAAGGATTATGTGATGGACTGAATATTCTAAAAGAATTATATTATAAACAATTATACCAATTATATTATGTTAAATAAAAACGATGTACACAACTCTTATATTCTGTTAGAGATATGTGTCCTGTACATGTAACAAACTTTGCTTTAAATATGAGAGTAAATGAAAAGAAAAGCAGAGAAAGAATTACACAAACAAATCTTCTTCTGGGGAGCATCCCTCTCTAAAATCAGGGATAAATGAAAAGAAAAGCAGAGAAAGAATTACACAAACAAATCTTCTTCTGGGGAGCATCCCTCTCTCAAATCAGGGATAATTATTTTCATTGCTTCATATCAGCTAAAGCCTACAGAAACAGAGGAGATAATGTCTGGAGACCTTAAAGGTCATTTCTTGATTCTTATATTGGAGGATTTTCTTCGTGGGTCAGGCCTTTTGGGTTGTGATTTTTTAGTTCACTGGGGGTTAGCTCTCTGGTGTAGTAATAAGATTATCTGCGGCAAGAGTGATGTAATTGTCTAGGACAAGAGTGATGGGACGGATCCTCTGTCCAATATTATGGTATCTTATTCAAGACAGAATAAAACACCATAATATTAGACAGGGGATCCGGACTCAAGAGTGACTGAGTTGCTTGGGCTTTAATGACTGAACTGTGTTGTTTCTTGTTGGTAGTACTCTGGTTTTTGGTTATACCATTACCCATTTCATTGATCTTGTAAAACCAAGCATTATGCATAACATCTGATAAACCTATAGTTACCCATCAAGACTTTTACCTTTCTCCTCTATGTTCCCCCTTTGTCTCTCCCAACCTAAAAAGCATAGATAAGTCTTGATTCAGAAATGAGTGAATTAAGTTTGGGGTTGAGGGTAAAATTTAGGGATTATGAAATTAGCTCTAGGAATTTCTTAGGTAAAAATTTTAGTTTTAGTAATTCAAGAAATTATTAATTAAGATAACAATTAATAATATTAATATCAATATTTTAAGTTTTAAATATATAAATGAGTCTTACAGAGTTACAGTTTAAGTTTTACAATATTTATTGAAGTTAATAAATAATAAATTACATGTTTGGAATAAATTATTTAATACTCTCTTCTATTGAAAATAAGTGTTGTTTTAGAGGGATTTTAATTATTCAAAATAAGTGTCGTTTGTGACCTTTTATGCATATTTATGATTTAACTTTCAAAATTACCATTTAATTTCTCTCATATCTTAATTACACAGATTATATTTTCAAGGCACTTTAACATATAATTAATAAGGGCATATCAGACATTTCATTAACTTTTTTTTTAATAAATGTGCATTTCTTTAAAACGACACTTATTTTGAATACGAGAGACTATGTTTTTAATTTAGAGTTAAACTAACTGATACTAATAAAGCCAAAACTTATCTTATGGTTGTGAAAAGTTTTCGCCAACTTCATTTATGGCTTGCGATGGCAAGTTGTTAATCGTAATTCCCATGAGGAATGCAATGTGGGACTAGATCGATAGATGTCGCTCCACATTCAAGTAAGTCATCTTTTATCAGACGAAGAAGAAGAAGACAGACATTTTGCGGTTCGAAAGTCGCATACAAATGCTGCCATTTTGCACGATTGTGCAAAAGAAATTAAGAGAGAAAACGTACATTTTGTCGTCCTATATAGTTATCGAAGTAACAAAGTCGTACGAAGTTGTTCACTTACATTTTAACTTCCAGGAACTGGGGTCGTCCTCATGTCAGTAGTCGATGAGAAATTATAATGTAGGATAGGAAATAGGAAATAGGTTATATAATGTTTGGCCAACTAAATAATGTCATGCATAAAAAAAAGTGGAAACTACTTTAGTAACGTTTTATTTTTCTATTTATCCCATCAAACTATAATATTTGTCATCTCACTAGCTTCTAGCTTAGAGGAGATATGGAAAGAGAGAAACTTGCAAATTTTCAAAGGAAGAACACGGTCTCAGCTAGAGGTATTAAATTCTGTAATCATGAAAATTAGAGAATTGATCTTTATTTCTAATATACTACCTAAGTGTAGTGACCATATAATTAGAGCATGGAATTTGGGCTAAATCTTACACATGCAACACTCATAAGGAAAGAGGAAGTATGTAGAATGGGGTAAAGCTATTACTTGTTGAAAGTCACCACTGTGGTTACAGGCTGTTCCCTTACTACTTGGTATCTTCGTCTTCCCCCCTAGACGGATAAGAGGCTTCTTGAGGTCCAAAATCCCTACTTACATTGATTAATGTTTGTAGATGACGAAAATACTGGATCTGCTTAGATTGATTATCTTTACCTTGGTCTTTTTGTTGAAGATGCTGGTATCCTAGATTACCCTAATTTGGAACCTTCTCGAGACCCTTTTTCTTGAGAGCCAGAAACCATTTCCACTTTCATCACTCAACGCTTCAAGTGGTTGTCGTATTGTAATCTCTTTGGTTAACCTTACAAATTCCTTCTTCTACCTCGTTTTGAGTCTCGTTGTTCATTCATAGAGTATCGCCTTTTTTATTTTGATTGCATCTCCTGACAATGTCTTCTTTAGTTGTAGGACAGTCTTGCTACTCTCCATTTGTCGTATTCCTTTTTAATCCTTCAATAAATTTATTAATTTCTCAAAGAAAAGCTTGGTCAGTGGTCACATGCAAGGTTTCCTATTCGTGGGTAGTATTGTTAGCTAGTAAAGATGAAGGTAAGCCTAGTTTTGCTTTTATTGGCACACATGTTATGGAAGTATGAAGCTTTCCACATTTTTGCTAATATGAAAAATGATCAAGAAGAAATGGCATTTCAGTCACTTTTTTATTTGTACTGAATTCAACAATACAATGATATAGAGCATGTAATACAAACCAATTATATGAAATTTTTAATTTTTTTTAAAAATAAAAAATTAAACTAATAAAAATAAAAGTGATCATTTATCAAGGCTAAACATAAGACGTACATTTTGTTAACATATTTAATTGAAACTCACATCTCACATGCAATGGTTCGATTCTTGCATGATTGGTACTGTTGGATATTTTTGACATTTCTTATAAAGTTAGACAATATTTAATTAATTTTTTTAGTTTTTCAATAATTTATAGGTTAAGTTACGTAATTTGATCTAAATAAAGATAATAAAGTGACCCAATAAATGATCTAAGTCAATAGGTCAAAGTCTAGGAGAAAAATAGGTCCCGATTAGTGAGTACCGGATCCATATTGGACATGTGATGGGAAAACTCGATATTAAACGTATATATAAAGGTTAAGGTCTCTTGCAGTTGCTCATGTCATTCATAAGCATAAGGATTCTCTGACCAGTTAAGAGAGCATATGTTTTGACAAAATTGTAGAAAGACATGACCGCGTCCCGGTGAGCAGTTCCTGTGAAGACGACGATTGATTTGCGCTCGTTTTAGCTTTGAAAAGCTTGTTTGAAGTTATGGAACTAAAATCAGGTATTTTTTCATTTTTTTCGTTTATTGCCCTTTCATGTTCGATCTAAGATATGTAATTAAGGTCCCGTTACGTATTACATGTGGTATTAAAGCGATAACATGATCGGGTGGTTAAAAACGAAGATTTTTCAGTTTTTCTCCTTAGGGTTCTCAGAGAGTTAACTTCTGTTTTTTGGTTTTTTCTTGCTTATTATTATATGAAATTGGTATAAATGTGTTTAGCTTTGAGAAACGGGGTGAAAACGAGCCTAGGAGTGTAAAAAAGGACCCAAATCTTGCCAAAAATTGCCTTGTTTTGACAAGGGTTCGCCTTATTGTCGGTCACATGTGGTACATGCGTCTAATTGGTGAATAGTGGTGCTGGCGCGTGACGTGTTTGGCTCATGTGTCACACGTGTCAGTGTCCATGCGTGTCTGACGTTGGCAAGTGTCCAACACGCCCTACTCGCATAGACGCGCGGCTGGCGTCAGCCGACACTTGCCAACGTCAGACGCGCGGGGACACTGACACGTGTGACACACGAGCCAGACACGTTGAGCACTAGCGCCACTATTCACCAATCCCATCGGCTGACATCATACTGATGTTAGCCGTACGAAAATTTAAAAAACCAAAAATTTCAGATTTCTCATAAGGGTGCCTCGAAGTATCTTGGGTCAGTTTCAGGTTTGAGAAATTTATAAAATGAGTTTTTCCATTTTCTGGATTTATTACATTAGTAATAAATTAAAGTTTAACTCTAGAAAAGGAATTAAGGCGCTCTGAAGTCGATTTCGAGTGAATTTTTATGCTTTAGACATCATATGAGAGAGATATTTCAAGTTGTGGTGTCTAGGGTCTCATATTCAGTGTTGGGATCGTATGATAGTCATTTGGAAAAGATCTTTGAAGATGTTATAAATTGAGTGAATTTTCAAGCATCGAACTTCCCATAAGGGAGATCCATAAGGTTCTTATGTCTCGGATGGTCGGTTCAGTGTTTGATGATGCAAGATAGTCGCTCTAATGAGATTTTTTCGCTATGAAAGTCTCAAATAAAGTTTTCAGAGAATGTCTTTAGCACGAGTGTGTGAGAATGAGATTGTGCATTCGGGTTTTGCATTTATTGATGTTACATTGTCACATACCATATGCCCATAAAGAATGTGAGGACAACATAAAGATGTATCTCTTATGTTTGTGGACTTTTTGAGAGCTAATGAGGATGTAGTCACCAAAATGGCCTTTCAAGTCCGTATTTTGAGTTGTTCTGCTTGCATGTTGGTAGATGTCTCTGGTCTTATGTTTGGTTATTCTGCCCAAAGGTTTTGGCCTTACATAAGATTTTGAGATGTCCATAAAGACATTAGATGGAGATAAGTTGTTTCTTAAGTGATATATTCGTCCAAAGGTGGTAGTGTCATGAGAGTGGATGGTTTGTACTCTGATCACTTTTATGTGGAGGTCTAATTGCATATATTATGTATTCAGCCTAAAGGTGTTTCATAATATGTGTGATCGGATTCTCGGTAGAGATAATATTTAATGGCTTTGAATACCACTATTATCTTACATTTGTGTTGATCTTTCAATTGTCATTTTGAAGTCACCTTTCCTGTCAACAGAATCAGTGTTACCATTGAAACCCTGACCGGTTTCAATACGAAGAGATGGACAAAGGATGTATTGAATGCTATGGATATCTAAAACTGATATGGCCATTTGAACAGATAGGCCATCTCTACTTACATCTATGAGCTTGAAAGCTCATAAAGCAACCTATAAGCCTGGGATCGGTCTAACAAATTATGTTTGAAGATCATTAAGAGATCCATACCTGACCATCTGCTTAATGGATTTCCGAACACAGACAAAGTGAAGGAGTTTGTTGGTAATGTCTCCCAAAGGTACACAGTCTCATCTAATGTTGAGATAAGTGTCTTGATGAAAGAATTATTCTCAATGAGGTATACGAGAGAAGGGGGAATAATGGAGTACATATAAAGAATGATCCATCTTCATAGTGGAATGAAGATGCTGAATATTCTGGTAATGATGTCTCTTACAACCAAATTAATACCAAATATAATAATGAAATATGAAGTTAGTGAAGAGATGAGATCATTCTCATGAGGAATCTATTGGTAAATGTTTCACAAGTTGAAAACTAAAACAATTTGGGGGGGGGGGGTTGAATTAATGTGATTTTTAGAAATTAAAAATGACAAAATTGGAAATAAACAAAAATAATCAAATCTGGAAAATTAATAAACGAACCTTAGTTTCGGGTCACCTACATTATCAAACTAATATGGATCATCAATATAAAATTAAGGTCATTAACTAATACTTATTGATTGGTGTTCTTTCTTAGGATTAAATGAATAGAAACATGTATTCTAATCACTCTTATTAACCAACAACTTAGATACGATCTTAAGTTTGATTAATTAATAGCTTTAAGAACTAAAAGAACCAGTGAGCAAGACAATACACATAAGATATGTATTTAATCTAGATAATTATCTTTCTTAGAATTTCCAATCCTAATGTAAAGATTGTAATCCTAATTGCCACTTTGGATCAGAAAAATTGAACATCAATCCTACTAATATGGCTGTAAATTAAATCAATCATTTCCTAGTTGCATACCCTAGAAATCAATCAATTCAATCATAAAACGCAATACGCAATGGGGGGGGGGTTCAATTAACGTGATTTTTAGAAATTAAAAATGACAAAAATTGGAAATAAACAAAAATAATCAAATCTGGAAAATTAATAAACGAACCTTAGTTTCGGGTCACCAACGTTATCAAACTAATATGGATCATCGATATAAAATTAAGGTCATTAACTAATACTTATTGATTGGTGTTCTCTCTTAGGATTAAATGAATAGAAACATGTATTCTAATCACTCTTATTAACCAACAACTTAGATACGATCTTAAGTTTGATTAATTAATAGCTTTAAGAACTAAAAGAACCAGTGAGCAAGACAATACACATAAGATATGTATTTAATCTAGATAATTATCTTTCTTAGAATTTCCAATCCTAACTTAAAGATTGTAATCCTAATTGCCACTTTGGATTAGAAAAATTGAACATCAATCCTACTAATATGACTGTAAATTAAATCAGTCAATTCCTAATTGTGCACCCTAGAAATCAATCAATTCAATCATAAAACGCAATCCGAAAGACACTTAATATTCATCAATGAAATAAATTTTATTTAGAAAATCTCACACATACTAGATGATAACGTGGTTCCCTTCAACCAAGAAGAAAGATTTAGCTACTCATAATAGAGGTAAAAATCAACAGAAAAGTAGCTGGACATATTGTCTCCATCTCTACAATTTTTCCAGAAAAATCCAAAAACTTCTAAACCCAAAAAAGGAAAACGTAAAAGATGATATGCCTAGAAGGGTTCTTCTCTTCCCTCTTATCGTTATCTTTATCAGTTACAGTTCCCACATAATCAGGCAGTAGATCCCCACATAAAAGACAACAACTTGATTCCAAAAATAATAAAAATCCTAAGTGTATAGAATATGTTTTCAA
>JAOQMR010000001.1:20970152-20981252 GCA_027563865.1 Erythroxylum pelleterianum | reverse complement strand
TTTGTTCCGAGGGCCCAAAGGTCCTCGATTGTGGTTCTGTTTCGAATAGTTGGGGCTCCGGGGTCGGGTCCCAACAATAACTACTACTAAAACATCCTTGCCATATGAGACTTATTTATATGAAGTGATTCTTGGGAGGCAGACGAATTATAACAAGAAATTGATATATCAAGACCAATTTTTAAGTAGACGATACATCTAACCATATGATATTGATATGTTAAGATGAACTATTAAACATACTTTTTTTGGAATTTTCATTATGGTGATCTTTATAGTTATTATGTCTCATATAAACTAAACTATTTATACATACTAACAATCATTTATAATACATATGAATAATGTAGTTAATATGAATTGCCATATCTATATAGCAATTTCAAGTGCTATATATATTGAATCTAATTTCAAGTGCTCAATTAAACCAACATCAATCGGTAAGTAAATATGATTTTTTTAATGATTTGTCTTATATTGAACAAAACCAAACCTTTAGAATCCTTCTTCTTCTTTTTTTGGTTCAATTTATTTACTAAATAGGATGTAAAAGAAGAAAAAAGAAAACCTGTTGAGTTAATAAGTTAGTGCATATAAAGATAATTTGAACTCACCATCCAGTTATTCCAAATTACATAATGAAACGACAATGATTCTAAATAGTAAAAGAACTCATATGTGCCCCGATACAATTGAACAAAAATTAATAACATAAAATCCATTAGCATTAAAGCATACTTCAAAAATATCTAATTGTCGCCCCTTATGCACGTATTACACCCATCCCATCGATTATTTTGTCATTTTCATTATTGTTTGAACTCACATAATTGATTTCTCAACTACAATCCTAGTAAAATAGGTCTGAAATCTGGTTTATGAGAAGAAGCAATAACCGTAATAGCCATGGACATTTAAAACAAGGAGAAAATCATTAAAGAACCCACTCAGAACTTTCGTCGAACACTTCAAAGGCATAATGGATTCATCCTAATTAACTTAAGCAAATCATGTCTTTTTCCTTCCTCAACATTTTCCAGGACATTGCAAATATAAATACACAAATGCAAAAACACCTAAAAAACTCCTAGGTTTGAACATATATGCTAACATGGGTTATACAAAAAATCATAGAGAACAAAGACTGAACGACTTACCTTCGTCGAAGGACACAATGACAGTGGCCAGAGAAGACAACCAAACAAACACGCTGACGAGCAGAAGACGAATCGATACAGAAAAATGAAATAAAAAACGCAGGGGAGAGGGAGTGGTTCTTCAGGTAGGTTAAATGCATAGGAAAATGACGTCGTTTAGTACTAAATGACGTCATGTTCGTTATATTAAAAGCGTTGAAGTTGAAAGAAATGATGATGTTTACTTTAAAATTTACCGACGGAAACATTTCTATTGATAAACCCAAAACTTTTTCATTCCACCAAGCATTCCCGCCTCCTTTACTGATGGGAACATTCTATTATCGCTATATTCCATCAGAAAATTTACCAGGATAATTTCCCTCCATTTTTACCGATGGATACTTTTACTGCTGCAAAATGTAATCTTTTCCGACAATGTTACCTGCGAAAAATCATTTTTCATTGGTAATTTGCTACGATTTCTCTTCCGTCGGTAATTACTAATTTTCTTGTAGTGTCTCTTTCTACCTAAGAAGATATATATGGACTTCAAAAGGATCTTTAGAAACTTCCTATGGACAAGGGATAGCAATATAAGGCCTAATGACATGAGCTGGAAGGGAATTTATTTAGTTAAGGATGGGGGTAGTTTGGGGATTCATTCGATAATTAATGACGAGGACTCCTTATTGATCAAATGGGTACACTGTTAATACTTTAGGAACCAAAACATCTAGATCTCCAAACATAGACATAATTCATCGTTGAGTATGTTAATAAGTGGCTGTGGAATGATAACTGGGGAGCTTAGGGAACTATTTATTTCCTCCCTACAGCTTCTAGTCCAAGACCCTTTTACCCTGTTAGTGCTGAAGTAAGCTCTTTAATTATGGATGTAGCTGGTCATGTAACAATATGTTTTATGGCATTTTACAAAGTATCTTCCCAATACACTTTCCAAACACCAATGAGGAGAGTGAAGTAATTTGGTTAAGGCATCCATCAAAATTTCTCACAAATAGATCATGTTTGGACTTATTTTGAAGTTCAGCCTATAAGGTTGTATGGTACAAGCTTGTATGGTGGTTCAGTCGGATTTTGCTGGGGCTGGATGTTGTCGTTTGGATCCATGATTCTGAATAACTTCGGCTCGAGATCACTTGCAAAACAATAAAGGCACACTGGGGATTGGCTCCCGGCAAGCCCCTCCGACGCTCAAGTTAGTCTTTTTGTAAAGGTTTTGATGATTGTAAACAAAGTGAAGCAGGGTTTCTTATGTCGTACCTATATCATGGTGGAATAATACCTTATATATGGGATTCATGCTAGGTTTAAGTCTCTACGTAGATCTTTTACATTTGCATAGGAGACTAACACCTATAGATGGGTTGCAAATGAATGGTCCCGGACCTGGGCCTGGGCCTGACATAGCCGACCCAACCATAAGCCCCCTACTCCTCGACTCTGATCGAAGAGAAGGGTCGAAGGAGTACATTATGTGGCTCATCTGTGTGATGACTCTCGATAAGGTCGGTCAATCGGGAATCGGTGCTTATTACACGATAAGTGTTACTAGGTCAGAGAGCCAATTGGGCTTCTATGCTCAGCGCACGACCGTTTGACTGGGGACAGGACGATCGGTCGGCTCGCGTTGAAGAGCGGTTGTTCGGTCGTCAATATCTGGTCATGCACGCTAGGTTTAATTATTACTTGATGATTCGTATCTCCTGGGTGCCAACAATTCGTATCTTCTGGGTGCTGACGATTCGTATCTTCTGAGCGCTGTTCAGAATTTAGAGCGACGCATCCTTTTAACTACTGCGTAGCTGTCATGCGCTGTTCTATATCGTCATATGTGTCCTTTCGACTGTCACGCCGTTTCGGGCCTTTAATGATCCCAATTCTCTACGCGTTTTATGTCGATTGATATTTTCGCCCAATTGATACTATAAATTTTGGAATCGACAGTCTTCGTTTGTTTCCATTTCTACACATCTTACCTTCCCAATTTCTATTCTCCAACTTCTTTTTAACTACCGCATTTTTCTTGCAATCATCAAGATTCCATTTCCTTCGTCGTCTAGATTCCAACTTTTAACCGCCAAACAATTTTCTTTTTCGTAACCTCGTCTTCAAGTAGTCCCAGAAGGGAGGTCAACCGTAAAGGTAAGACCGTCGGAAGCCGCTTGAGCTAATGGCAGAAGCGATGGAAGTGCCGAAGGTAG
This sequence comes from Erythroxylum pelleterianum, assembly GCA_027563865.1. NCBI lineage: Eukaryota > Viridiplantae > Streptophyta > Magnoliopsida > Malpighiales > Erythroxylaceae > Erythroxylum > Erythroxylum pelleterianum. The sequence goes on along the minus strand of JAOQMR010000001.1, from coordinate 20,977,888 downwards.
GATCAAATGAGGGGGTTACGTTGAGAGGGAAAAAGGGGCGGTTCCAGATGAGGAGCTGGATCCCAACTCGGATGAAGAGGAAAAACAACTTTATGAGGGGGTCTCTCTGGTTTTTCCTGCAAACTCCGGTCCCGCCTTGGTCTCTGCAATGACCTCTCCAACTGCCTCTCCTCCCGAGGGCCCTTATTAACTCGAGCTGTGGGACCCTCAAGGCTCACTTGATCAGGCTTGTGATCAGAACTTGCTGTGGTGAAAATTGTGGGCTTGTAAAGAATTTGGCTGTCCCAAGACTTGTCAGCACAAATATATCAGAACCTAAAATGGGCAGGTTGTTTGACTTTGGAATGGAGAAGCTCATTGATGATACGTGCAGTAGACTGGGTAGGAAAGATAGGTATTTCTAACCAGAAACGCTCATCTGGTCGGGCCTGTGACCAGGACCAACTTTTTGGAAATAAAGACTTGATTTTATCCCTTGTTCGCTTTTAAAATTCCGCTAGATGAAAACTGACCCGCGCTAGTCTCATCTGAGTGGTCGTTTTTTCGAATAGCAAGTGTGTCAAGGTGTTGTGCGACACTGAGACCGAGCGATCCAAATATTTGATCCTTGGCATCTGTCAGACGGTATCGAGGCCGAGCAATCCAAGATCCTGTTTTGGCATCGCGCGGTTCCAACATCTTGTGTTAGCAGCCTTGTCGGTCGATATCGATGTCGAGCGACCCAAGATTCTGTCTTGGCATCGCATGGTTCCAACATCTTGTGTTGGCAACCTTGTCGATCAATGTCAATGTCGAACGACCCAAGATTCTGTCTTGGCATCGCATGGTTCCAACATCTTAAGTTGGCAACCTTGTCGATCGATGACGATGTCGAGCGACCCAAGATTCTATCTTGGCATCGCATGATTCCAACATCTTGTGTTGGCAACCTTGTCGAACGGTGTCGATGTCGAGTGACCCAAGATTCTGTCTTGGCATCGCATGGTTCCAACATCTTGTGTTGGCAACCTCGTTGAACGGTGTCGATGTCGAGCGACCCAAGATTCTGTCTTGGCATCATATGGTTCCAACATCTTGTGTTGGCAACCTTGTCGATCGAGGTCGATGTCAAGCGACCCAAGATTCTATCTTGGCATCGCATGGTTCCAACATCTTGTGTTGGCAACATTGTCGATCGATGTCGATGTCGAGCGACCCAAGATTCTGTCTTGATATTGCATGGTTCCAACATCTTGTGTTAGAAACCTCGTCAAATGGTGTCGATGTCGAGCGATGTCTAGGCCGAGCGATGCCAAGGATCTCGTCTTGGCATCCTGGCCGAGCTGTGTCGATGTCAATCAGTTAATGATAAGTTTTTCCCCTTAGCTCAATTTAATGAGACTTTCCTTGCCGAAAAGTTTGGAACCCCTTTATTGATGATGATGAGGGCGTGGGCCATTAAAAAACCTGACTGGCAAGGCCAGGAAAAAGGTACCCACTACAAATGTATAAATAGTAATAAGAAATAAGTAAAGCAAGCTTATCTATTGATAAAACGCCTTCAGGTTTTGAGAGCTCCAGGGCCTCGGCAGAATCTTGCCCTTCGTGTCGCGCAGGATATAAGAGCCATGTCCGGTTTGTTTGACCACTTGATAGGGCCCTTCCCACGCCTGTCCGAGCTTCCCGGGATGTTTCCCAGCCGCCTCAGCCTTTCTTAAAACATAGCCACTAATTTTTATGTCGCTCGGTCTTACCCTTTTGTTGTAGAACCTTGTTTCTTTTTGTCTGATGACTTCTGCTCGAGCGGCTGCCCTCTCTCTATCTTCACTAAGGAGTACTAGTTCTGCTCTGCGGGCTTCATTATTCCGCTCTTCTTCATAATTCAATACTCTTTGATTGTGTAGTACCACTTCTACTAGGACTAGAGCCTCTGCCCCCAACGTCATTCTTAACGGCGTTTCTCCTATGGCTCCATTTGGGGTGGTTCTGTAGGCCCATAACACTTCATCTAATTCGTCTACCCATATCTTGCGCCCATCTAAGCGTTTCTTGAGGGTGCTCATTATCTTCTTGTTGGTGTTTTATGCGAGACCGTTGCCTTGAGGATGGGCCACTGAAGTCAATTTGAGCTTTATCTTTAGTCAATCGCAGAAATCTTTAAACTTATCGTTATCAAAATACCGACCGTTGTCTGTAACCAACACCATGGGCATCCCAAAACGACATAGTATGTTTCTTCTCACGAAATTTTCTATCTTTTGTTCGGTGATGGTGGCGACCGCTTCCGCTCCTACCCATTTAGTGAAGTATTCGACCGCCACGATTAAAAATTTCTTCTATCCCAGACCGAGGGGAAAGGGGCCTAGTATGTCCATTCCCTATTGAGCGAAGGGGATAGGATGGCTCACAATTTTTAACCACTCGGTCGGCTGATGACTCAGGTTACTGTTCCTCTGGCAAGCTTCGCACCGGCTAACCTTCTCTTGACAATCTTTCTTCATTGTTGGCCAATAATATCCCTGTCTGATTAACCTGTGCGCCAGCATCCTTCCTCCTAAATGATTTCCACACATTCCTTCGTGGACTTCGGCCATTGCCTGCTCTACCTCTTCTTCACTCAAGCAGCGTAGTAAGATCGCTTGTACAGGGCGCCGTTAATGATCATGTATTCGGCCGCCTTTACTCTTAGTTTCTTGGCCTCCAAGGCTTCTTCAGGTTGTACTCCTTCAAGGAGGTATTGCCTGATCGGTTCCATCCAACCTGATCGCTCGGCGTCCACTTCAAGGATTTCATTGGTTTTCTGAATGCTAGGTCGGTCGAGTCGCTCGACCAGAATGTTATTTTTTGCATCTCGATTGGAAGCCATTTTGGAGAGCGCATCTGCCCTAGAGTTTTGCATCCTTTCTATCCTGCTGATCGAGTATTCTTTGAAGTTGCTTAACTCTTGTTTTACCAGCTTCAAATACTTGATCATGTTGTCTTCTTTGGCTTCATACTGCCCAGTAACTTGGCCAACTACTATTTGGCTATCACTGTACACCTTTAAGTGCTTCACCTCCATCTCTCTTGCCAACTGAAGTCCAGCTATTAAAGCCTCATACTCTGCCTCGTTGTTGGATGCTTTAAATTCTAAGCGGAGAGCATACTCCACCTTTTCTTCCTGGTGTGGGCTGATCAATACCACCCCTGCTCTGCATCCCTCAATGTTGGATGATCCATCCACAAATAAGCTCCAGGCAGGGCGTTGCTCGTCCTGCGAGTTAGGTTGACTCATTTCTGCGATGAAATCCGCCAATACTTGAGCCTTGATCATCGTTCGTGGTTTGTAGCGTATGTCGAACTCTTCCAGCTCTATTGCCCATTTTAGCAATCGTCCCGAGGTTTCAGGTTTTTGTAAGCATTGCTTGAGAGGTCGATCGGTCCATACCTCAATTGTGTGGCTTTGAAAACAGGGTCTGAGTTTTCGCGCCGTAGTTATCAGTGAAAAAGCCAGCTTCTTGATTGGCGTATATCGCGTTTCTGACCCATTTAGCACCTTACTAGCGTAGTAGATTGGAAATTGTTCGTTACCCTCCGATCGACCAATCTGCTTCTTAAAGACTTCTATTACGAGTCGTTGGTAAATGGCCCCTGCATTCTTCAAACTGAATGGCATCACTTGGTAGCAGTACGTGTCCTAGTCGGTTATAAAAGTTGTCTTCTCCTCATCTTCGAGACTCATTTGTATCTGATGGTAACCCGAAAAAGCGTCCAAGAAGCTGAGTAACTCATGTCCTGATGTAGAGTCGACTAGCTGATCGATTTTGGGCAAGGGGAAACTATTCTTCGGGCACTCCTTGTTTAGGTCGGTGAAGTCAATGCACATTCTCCACTTTCCATTTTTCTTCTTCACTAGTACAACGTTCGCCAGTCATTCAGGGTACTTGACTTCCCGAATAAACCCGACATTAGGCAGTCTCTCTATCTCTTTCTTGATCACTTCCTGCCTCTCCTTGCCGTGCGACCGCTTCTTCTGTCTGACTGACTTGCAATCTGCTCGGATATCGAGAGAATACGATGTTATCGATCGTGGAATTCTAGGCATGTCGCTCGGTACCCAGGCAAAAACCGACCTGTTTTCTATCAAGCAAGCCGTGATTTCTTTGATTAGGCCTTTTTCAAGCTCGGAACCTAGATTTGTAAACTTGGACTGGTCTGCTGTGTTTCTTCCACAGCTGTGTTTCTTCCACGAGGTTCATCCTTTCCGTTTCTTCATCAGTTCTCACATCGAGAGAGCTTGTCAGGACTACCGCCCCGTCTAATGCCCTGGTTTCCGCTAAGTAGCACTCCCTGGCGATTTTCTGCTGACCCCTGACAACATCGATTCCATGTGATGTTGGGAACTTCATTGCTTGGTAGTAGGTGGAGACGACTGCTCTAATAGCGTTTTGAGTGGCTCTTCCAATTATAGCATTGTATGCTCCCACGAACTTGACGACCAAAATTTCAACACTCTTTTTCACTTGGCATGGCTTCTGTCCAAATTTTACTTTCACAAAAACTCGAGCGAATGGGTAGGCTGATGCTCCCGTTACCCCTTTGATGGGTCCGTCCATTGGCAGTAGTCGCTTTTTTGGTATCTGTATTTGCTCGAAAGCATCGTAATATAGTAGGTCGGCTGAGCTACCTGTATCAATCAGTATCCGTTTCACTTCGCTACCGTCTATGTTCAAGGTGGCCACTAGTGCATCATCATGAGGGTAGCTAACACCCTTTAGATCAGATTCGTCAAACGAGATTGCCACATCGTTCAGCTTCTTTTGCTTTGCTGACGAGTCTTCTACGACCTGCCTGGCATATCTCTTTCTTCCTTTAGCGGTCGGCCCTCCTACTGCGCTACCCCCAAAAATCATGTTGACGATCCCAACCAATCGGTAATCGCGCCGTTCGACGTTTCTATGGTTTCTTGACTTGGACTGTGCCCTCGCGTAACATCGGTTGCCCCTGTTTCCGTTCTGCCTCCAAGGCCTTCTCTAGTTATAGGACCGATCGGTCCTGCCCTCAACATTGCGACTGGTACTTTTGTCTAGGGTCGCCGGGACGAAAAGAGAGCTATACTGTGTGGTCGGTCGGCTCAGGTGGGAATTCACGACCAAATTGAGTCGATCGTCCACGATTTTTTCTAGGGCTCCAGCAGAATAGCGATCGGTTATTACGCCAATCTGCCGAGCGGGGGCCTGCTGTTGCCCCGGTTGAGACTGCAGGATTTGGCGAATCACTAAATTCGCCGCTTCCTCTATCTGTCGTCGGGTGAGAGAGGTTTGTTGTGGAGCAGGGGGATTGGCACCGAGGGGGTGCTGCGAGTTGAGATGGGAATTAGCTTTAGCGTTATCCTCTAGAGCTATGTTCTGTCCATCTTGATCCTGGCTTTGCGCCCGTTGTTTATCATTCGATTGTGAAGATTGTGTGTAAGAACCGGGATGTGTTGGTGCGAGAACGGCAGACAACTGCAAAGCCAGCCGCTGCAGTGCAAGTGCTGTGACGGCGGCGATATCAGGGTTGGCTGCTGCCGCCTGACTGAGTTGTGTGGTTCTGGACGTGGTGCCCTAACGTCGGGCCCCACAGTGGGCGCCAAATGGTTCAGCCGAATTTTGCTAGGGCTGGATGTTGTCGTTTAGATCCATGATTCAGAATAACTTCGGCTCGAGATCACCTGCAAAACAATAAAAGCAAACTGGGGATTGGTTCCCGACAAGCCCCTCCGACGCTCAAGTTAGTCTTTTTTGTAAAGGTTGTGATGATTGTAAAAAAAGTGAAGCAGGATTTCTTATGTCGTACCTGAATTATGGAGAAATAGTACCTTATATACCTGGAATCACTAGGTTTAGGTCTTTACGTAAGTCTTTACGTTTGCATGAGAGATTATCTCCTACGACTGGGCCGTCGATATCTGGGACCTGGGATTGAGCCTTGTATGGCCAGGCCAGCCGACCCAACCAGTATTAGTTGTGTATATTTTCTTACCAAAAATAGATTGTACAACAACTCCAATTTAATGGAAAGAATCCTCGTGAAGAGGTCATACAGCCAATTACACAAATTTGATAACGATGTGGAGTTACTACTGAAAGTTTAGATCACATGCTTCATAGAAAAAAAAGATCAGATATAGACGAGTCTTGGAATTTGGATAGAGAAACTAGTTAGAGATTAGTCGAATAGGATAATTAGCCAATTAATTAATTGTTTGGAATTGAAAAATCTATTAGCGAATCCTATGAAAACTATCCATTCGTATATAATAATAGTCATCCTTTTTTTGTGATTGATTAAATATTGGATTGCGGGATTATAAAAGATTTGCAAGGAATTATTAAGGATTTAAGAGAATCTGATTGTTGCTGTTGAAGTTTTAAAGCAAACACTAAATACAATTACATATAATTTAAGAGTGAAGAAGAGAAATTGGTAAAAAGAAAGGCTTTACTGTACGGTGTTATTTTTCAAAACACGTTATTGACTCACACCGTTAGACGATCAGTAACGCAATTACTACGGTCTATTCCCGTTTCAAATTTTGATAGTTAGCAAGTGTAATTCTGGAAGTTAGTGGATAATAAACACTAGAGCATCTTATCATACATCATTCAATAAATATTGGTTTTGTTCTTTTAAAGAATGGAACGTTACTAATAGATTAAGTGATGATGGAGAGCATATTATCAAATGAATGGTTCAGTGTAGATCCGAATGCAAGACGAGATTGTTACAATATTGGAAGTTTGGTATGTTCCTGAACTTTAGAAAAATCTAATTTCTTTGATTTGTCTTGATAGTCATGGTTATAAACTTTTTGTTGGCAATAGTTGGTTGACAGTGCTAAGATGTGCTATGATTGTAATGCAAGGAAAATTACAACATAGAATCTAAATCCTAATTATAGTGGGCAAGACAATTCTGTGATCCGTTGTTGCATCTCAATCATCTGATGAGAATGATGATAGACATTGAAGAATTCAAGTCTTACTGAAATATGTCTTGAATTTGGTGAATAATAGAATTGCAACGAGAAGTAGGGATGTGGAATCGATGCCATTCTCAATTTGGGCAGATAAGCTTAAGAAGCAAAAGCTTACCGATGCCAAAGTGAAAAGGGAACTCGCACCAAACTCGTTGCCGGTTTTATGCATAAACAGTCCAGAAGCAAATTTAGGTCGATTATAAAGTTGTGACATTTTCTTTGAAGATAAGTTGAAAGAGTTCTAATATCTCTAAATTCTCGTAGAAATAAAATTTTACTATACCTGGGCCTTTTATATATATATTCTAGTTTATAAATAACTCTTGATAGTTTTTCGAAGTCGTAGTTTTTGGTCATATTACTTCTTATATCATTTTTTACAATAATAAAAATTTTGATTGTAAATTCTTATTTTCTTTATTTCTTTATTTTCATATATATATATTGCTTGCCTTCGCGCTGCAATATTTTAAAGAAGCTTTCCAAATTTTATGGTAAATGTCCAAATCTCCCCTGTTCTTATCTTAAATAAGATAAAGAAAAAGAAATGGCATTTCATCTACTGTTCGTAGTTATAAAAGCATTACATCGTTTCTAACCTCTGTCCATGTTTCATAGCCTAAGCCATGCTATGTACTACAACCCAATGGTCCCAGCCACTTACCGCCTTAACCATCCCAGATGTTCAACACAATTACCAGTTCAAGCTTTCGCCGCCCGTGGCCCCAATACTCCCGCACCGCCACCGTCGACGCCC
>JAOQMR010000001.1:20959210-20969451 GCA_027563865.1 Erythroxylum pelleterianum | reverse complement strand
CAAAGTCAAGAATGACACTTATTTTGAATAATTAAAATGTATCTAAAACGACACTTATTATGAATCAGAGGGAGTAACGTTTATTGTTTTTCAAAACTTGAAAAACAACTTATTAATTGAATTCAGAGTTCGTAGTTACTTTGACTAGATGAAAATCTTATCAATAGAATAGAATAATGAATTCATAATTTATTGGTTGATTGTATCATTAACCATTTCTTTATTTTGGTGTGAGGAACTTATCATGAATCCATTGATTTCTACTACTTCCGTTATTGCTGCTGGTTTAGCTGTTAGGCTTGCTTCTATTAGACCTGGGGTTGGTCAAGGTACCGCTGCAGGCCAAGCCCTAGAAGGCATCGCGAGACAACCCAAGGCGGAGGGAAAAATACGAGATGCCTCCCGTAGGAGTCTAGGCCGTGTCTCAATCCCAGTGTGGCTGATCATCCTCTCGGATCAGCTACTGATCATCGCCTTGGTAAGTTATTGCCTCACCAACTAGCTAATCAGACGCGAGCCCCTTCTCGGGCGGATTCCTCCTTTTGCTCCTCAGCCTACAGGGTATTAGCAGCCGTTTCTAGCTGTTGTTCCCCTCCCAAGGGCAGGTTCTTACGCGTTACTCACCTGTTCGCCACTTGAAAACACCACTTCCCGTCCGACTTGCATTTGTTAAACATGTGGATTTCTTTTGTCAGGATATGGATCAAATAATAAATATTCATTTTTAGGTGGTCTATGAGCTGCTGCTCAATCTATTAGTTATGAAATACCTTTAACTCTCTCTGTATTATCCATAGCTCTACGTGTGAGTCGTTAAAATATAAGTTTTTACCTATTTTTTTCGACTTAATGAGAATAATACATAGAATTCCAATTTGTTGAACATTACTTATCAAACCTTGCTCTAGAATCTGGTTTGCTTTTGTAGTCCAAATAATATTGTACCAAGACGTATCTGGAATAATAGTAATTAGTGGACAAAAATACTTGTACAAACTAACGAAGTAACTCCATTCCCAACAGTGAAAAGATTGAAATCTTTGTAATATTCTGAACCGTTCATGAACATCACAGCGAATAGAATTAAAACATTTATAGCTCCTTATCGTATTAACAATCGAAAGATGGTCAACAGAAAAAAAAACTCTATTTGACGGGGCTTCTTCCTATACCTATGAATTCCATTGGACCCAAAAATGATACTTGTACCAGTAACTGGTTTATGGATGAGCGCTCTTAGAGTAGTCAGTCTGGCTCTGAACCTACGTGCCTATGACTTCGTTTCTCAGGAAATCCGTACAGCAGAAGATCTTGAATTTGAAACTTTCTGCACCAAAAATGTTCTCTTAAACGAAGGTATTCGTGCTTGGATGGCGGTACCTTCTAACGCTTTGAAATTTTTGAAAGGTCGATCGCGGGATCTGAATATTTAATATGAATCATAGTTCTAATACTTCGTAATCCATTTCATATATTCCGTGCTCCAGATACTAGAATAAACATCTGATAAGATTAAAAAAACATCTTTATCAAGATAAGATGACAGACTCGTTTTCTGTACTATCAATAGGATCCATTATAGCAAGTCGCACACTCATATTCTAGAAATCCAAAAAAAAAAGATATTCCACAAACATCTTACCATCACGTCATTTTGTTTTTGGTTAAATATATAACCAAAACATAAACCACCAAATGCAATGTCATCTGACCCTCTCTTTGCCATTTTGATTTTTTTATTATTTATAAAATAAAATAAAATAATTGTATTCATTTATTTATTTTGTATGAGAGAATTTCTAATATTAATTATATTTTCTATGCTAGCACAGAAAATATAATAATATGCCATATAGATTATTTAATAAATTATCTCATAATAAATTAAATAATCATAAACAGGAAATATTACACTCATAAGTGTAACCACATAGGTTCATCACTAAGCAGGTAGTAATTAATCCAATTAATTACTAATCAAGATTGACGTCTAACAATACTACTCAACGATCGGATAGTGTGAAGTAACAATCTTACAAAGACGTAACCTGGTTAAGGATAATGTATTATTATCTTCTATCATTGCAACTCCGAATTATCCTAAGGTATGGTTTAACTATCAAACCTTATTAGATAACCAACTATGTTATATGTCGATCATTAATGATTGATGAATGACTTATAAAATTCTTTTTCCTTACACATTCAATCGCCCAGGTCAAAGTCTTGAAACAATCATTAAGATCAATAACAATATAGAGCTCAAACTCATTATCTAGAGTCGATAGATCCATCTTGACTCACCACTAATCAAATGTATACTTAATTATATCCAATAATCATTCAACTAGCATTTTTACACACTAGGTGTCCACATTAAAACATAATAAGTGACCTATTATTACTATGATGATCTCAGGTCAGAGGAAAAATATATATTCAAATCCTTATGAGAATATTCCACTTGAAAATTCATAGGTAATATTAACAATTGAGAATTCTCAATCTGGTCAGTTCAATGATCATATCTCCATATGCATCATTTATATATGTAACTTAGTAAATGACATATACTAATATCCATCCAATAGATGTTATTACATATATATTGATCTAACCGGATCATCAAAGTCCTTATTTGATGATCCTATAATCAAGAATATTTTTAGATCAAACCCTAACGAGTTGACTCTCATTATCATAATCTCTATTATGAAGACAAGTGTATAAATTTAACTAATGACTTATTATATTATAATAAAAACAATAAACATAATATAATAATATAATCATTTGTCATGTTATTAAACAAAGTTAATAATTATGAAAGCAAAAATGTTCAATCTATTATATAACGATTGGGTCATGATTATAATTTTAAGAATACGTATGACTATCAAGACAATCCAGAGAAATTAGATTCTTCTAATTTCAGGAACATACCAAGCTTCCAATATTCTAACAATCTTGTCTTGCATTTGGATCTACACTAAACCGCTCAATTGATAATATGCTCTCCGTCGCCACCAAATCTATTAGTAATGTTCCATTCTTTAAAAGAACAAAACCAATATTTATTGAAGGACGTATGAAATTGGTGTTTACATATACAAATAAGGCAAAATATTTTGAGAATGAGTAATTCGTGCCAGTAAATGGCAAATCAAATGGTCAATGAGCCTACCATCTTGCGAAAGGAAGGAAAATATTTATAAATTTGAAACGGGAATAGACAGTAGTAATTGCGTTACTGATCGTCTAAAGGTGTAAGTCAATCACATGTTTTGAAAAACTGGCAGATTATCCAATAAATATAATTTGCTACCTAACTTTTTTTGAACGAATTTGCTACCTAATTTAATTCTATGAGTATTTGTAAAGATGTTATATTATGTAATGTATAAATGAATATTGCGTAATTAAAATTTTGTGAGAAAATTAAAAAATATAAAAATTTGAAAATGTATATTAAGAAAGAAATTAAAAAGGTTAAAGTTTGTGAATTTGATAGAATCATTACGAGAAAATAAGTAAAAATATGAAGGTTAAAATATTAAAAATGAATTAATAAAATTAGTTAATAAAAATATGGAATGAAAAGTTTTTTTAAAAATTTAGAAATGTATTGTGGAATGTATTTTTTATAAATGGATAAAATATACAAAGTAAATCAATTTATTATAATAAATGTTTATAATATTTGAGAAAAAATCAGCCACGGCTGTGATTCATTAGAATATGAAAAATGAAATAATAAAATTAGTTGGCAAAATTTTAGAATGGAAAATAAAAAATGTAAATGTACAGTGTAACGTATCTGTTATAAATGGATTAAGTGTAACAATTAAATAAATTTATTATAATATTTTAAAATACGAAAATATATGACCTATTCTCTGGCTAAAAACGCAGTGCCCAAATCTTGCATCTCTTCAGATTTCGCTCGCAAACCACTGTAGATTTGGACTTGGATCATTGCTGCTGCCGCTCTTCAGTATTGCCCTCTGCCGCCTTGTGGCGCCGGCTTCGTCGTAATTTGCTTACACTTATAGGTAATCTTTTATATTGTTAAACATATTTTGTTTTCCGCGATTCTTCAATTTTTAGACTTCATGAGACTTCAATTTTTAGATTTAGTAAAATTTATTTAGTGGAAAGTTATGAATACTGTATCGAGTTCGGTACCAGATTGAATTCTAGAACGAAACTGTACCAGTATCGGTCAGTATCGGGTAATTTTTAAATTTATAAAATAGTTCCTAAAATTTTTAAAATTTACAAAATAGTCCATTAATATATTGTACAATTGTATTGTATACTTTACTAGTTTACTGTTTACATCAACCATGATTTAAAAAATCTTAATAATAAATAATAATGACAATTAATATAAAATAACAGTAATTTTTAAATATTTCACATATAAATAATAACCACAATTAATATAAACAAAGACAATCATCATCATCATACAATTATAAAATTAAAAATAATACAAAGTATTAAAAATATTACAATAATACAATTTCATCATTTTAATAAATAATATTATATCAAAAATTCAAAACATCCAATAAAAATAACAATAAATATTGTTAAACAATTTACAAATAGAGTTGATGACGAAGAAATTGACATTGGGACTAAAATCCTCTATCTTTCAGTATAATACTACAAACCTCCATTCCAGTATTAGACCTAGCATGCTGAGATGCAACTCACTTATCACTTGTAAACATTTGCTTTAAGTCCTTCTTCATCGAAACAAAAGACTGAAGTGATAAGAAATTTGTTACAAATATTGTCACAGTAGGGCGACACAAATTCCTATCATTGGTAAATTCTCTTCTCATCAAATTCAAAATCCATGCACAATTATAAATAAAATTTGTCACCTTTTTAGCCTTCATCAGAGTCTCATTAATAACAGGAAAATACCTAGGATCTCCTATATTCTCTAGCATTAAGTCAATGCGATGTGCAACACAAGGAGTCCAAAAAAATGAATTATAGGTATTCTGCAACCTTTTCCCTGTCGCTTTATAAGCGGAATCATTGTCAGTAATAAACTGAACAATGTTTTCCGGCCCTACTTCTTTCACAACTTCATCAAATATCCCAAACAAAGTCTCAACATTTCTAATAAGGCCAGATGCATCAATAGATTTCAAAAACATAAGAATAAGTCGAAAAATTTATAATAGACTCTTGTTCCCTATTTGTCCAACCATCACACATAATTGAACATCCATAAGTACCCCAACTCACTCTTCTTTCAGCCAAATAAATTCTAATTTCAGAAACAGTACAACTCAAAAGTTTACCTCTTAAGTCATCAATCGATGGGCCTTTGTATCTTGAACTATAAGAGGCTATTGCATCTATCATAAGTTGATACTAATAAGACTGAGAAGCATTGAATCACGAACTTGTATCATACCACCATCTAGCTGCTACCATATCGACATTGTGAGTCGCATCTCTTGATTGCATTACACTACGAATTGAAGGTTAGGCTCTAGGAGTTGTTTGTGATACAAAGAAACTAGTCACCTGCTTTTTTCTCTTCCTCACATCAGATTCTTCATGATCTTGAGATGGAACACTACCAGTACCAGTAGCACTACCACTTCCACCTTCAATATTTTCATAATCACCACGGAAACCAGAAAATGAACTTCCACTGCCAATTTCAAAATTCAATCTTTCCCTTCTATTTTTCTCAAATTGATATTCATCAAGCAATGTTTTCATCTGCCACTTCACATTATGACTTACTTTTTTACACGCTTCCACATCACCTTTAACCCCCAGCTAAATGCCTTTTCAATCGGGTAATTCCTCTACCTTTCAAATGTTTGTTACAAAACAAGCAAATGGTATGATTATTTTGATCGGGAACCATACCAACGTGAGCCCAAGCTGTATCACTGTATCTTCCTGAACTAGGTTGATCGGGAATATTTGAACTTTCCTTCCATTTATCTGTACACAAAAATAAATAACACATAATTTTAGTACACAATGACAATATGCATATCCATCTTATATAATATAACTCATTCTGTATAAGTCAAAAGCTAACAATTCAAAACATTCAACATATATAATAAGTAACATAAAACATACTCCAACAATTTGCAATTCCAATAATCACAAAACATTCATAAATCCATTTTCATTCTAATAATAACCAACAATTTTCAATTCCAACAATCACAAAACAATTATAATTCCATTTTTATTTACAACAATTTCTAATTCTAAGTTTCTAACAATCACAAAACAATCATAATTTTATTTTCATTTCCTTCCATTTACAACAATTTCCAAATCCAACAATCACAAAACATTCATAAATCCATTTTCATTCCAACAATAACCAACAATTTCCAGTCCCAACAATTACAAAACAATCATAATTCCATTTCCATTTACAACAATTCCTAATTCTAAGTTTCTAACAATCACAAAATAATCATAATTTTATTTCATTTCCTCCCATTTGCAACAATTTTCAATTCCAATAATCACAAAACATTCATAAATCCATTTCCATTCCACCAATAACCAATAATTTCCAATCCCAACAATCACAAAACAATCATAATTTCATTTCCATTTACAACAATTTCTAATTCTAAGTTTCTAACAATCACAAAATAATCATAATTTTATTTCCATTTCCTTCCATTTACAATAATTTCTAATTCCAACAATCACAAAACATTCATAAATCTATTTCCATTCCAGCAATAACCAACAATTTCCAATTCCAACAATCATAAAACAATCATAATTCCATTTCCATTTACAATAATTTCCAATTCTAAGTTTCTAACAATCACAAAACAATCATAATTTTATTTCCATTTCTTTCTATTTACAACAATTTCCAATTTCAACAATCACAAAACATTCATAATTCCATTTCCATTCCAACAATAACCAACAATTTCCAATCCCAACAATCACAAAACAATCATAATTCTAATTCCATTTACAACAATTTCCAGTTCTAAGTTTCTAACAGTCACAAAACAATCATAATTTTATTTCCATTTCTTTCCATTTACAACAATTTCCAAATCCAACGATCACAAAACATTCATAATTCTATTTCCATTCCAACAATAACCAACAATTTCCAATCCCAACAATCACAAAACAATCATAATTTTATTTCCATTTACAATAATTTCCAATTCTAAGTTTCTAACAATCACAAAACTTTCATAAGTTTGAAAAATGAGGATCAAGTTGAATGGTATGATATGATTTACATAATTGGCAAATAATGCATGACATATCTTGTACAATTGTTCATACACATATAGTCATAACATGATTATCAAATTGAAAGATTTATTCATAACATGAGATCAAGTTGAAGGATATAATTTTTTTGGAATTTTTTCCTTATTTAAACCTTTGATCTTCTTTTCATTTCTAACAAACCATAATATTATATACACCATTTCATATTTTATTCTTAAATAGATATGTTTCTTTCACAATTTTTAATTGACATTAATAAATGTAAGTATAAATAATTAAAATCTACAAGTCTACAATATATTCACAATTTGACAACAAACATTCATTATATCACTTCGTTATACCAAACAATTTTTTTTCCTAAATGAGTAAATTCAATACCAAATATTAAAAACAAATTAACATTTCACAAATATTAACAATGTATCAATTAATGATTTAAGTTTTTACAATTTTACAAAATTTTATTACCAATTTTACAATTTCACATTTAATTATCAATTTTACATTTGATTATTAATTTCACATTTGATTACTGATTTTACATTTAGGTTTAAATGTTAATTATCAACTTTCAATTTTAAGTTTTAATAATCTTTGCATAATACATAGTTAATTAATTACATACTAACCCTATTTTACAATTCCATTTTCAATTCCAATTCTAATTTTCATATAATAAATTCATAACAAAATAACAAAACCCACTGTATCCTTCATTCTTCAATCCAACAATTTCAATTTTTCAACCTCAACAATTCCACTCCAAAATCAAATTCAAACCAATCCTCGTTCCAAAACAATTCAAAAACTAATCACTAATCCATTCCAAAACCGTGACAGCAACTTCTTCAACCTCCAATCCTCCACCCATCGACAGCCCCCCCCATATTCATCAACACAATTACACAAATCCAAATCCAATCCAATCCACAAAATAAAAAAATTGTAATTTACGTTTACAGTTTACCAACAATTTTTGGAAACATTGAGAAGAGAGCAGATCAACGAAACAAAATCAACAGACCCAAAAAAGATTTTAAACCGTCGGGTCTTCACTCTTCGGGTTGGGGCTTTGGGTTTTCGGGTTGTCTAGCTGTGGGTGTCAGAGGGTCGGTGACTCGGTGGTGCGGTGGTCCGGCGATGACATGTTATGGATGGTGTTTCGAACTTACGGTGGTATGATGGATCTTTGGGGATGCAAACCTAGATCGTGAGTCGCGACTCCGACGACGATGAGGCGAGGAGGAGAGTGATGAGAGCAACCGGAGAAGAGAGCAAGCGTCAACGGCGGTGAGACGACCCAAACGGCGGCGAGAGAGAGGTGAGAGCGAGAGAGTGAGAGAGAGAGGGTGAGACTTGAGAGTTGAGAGAGAAGACGACAGTCGGGGTGGAGGGGTAGGTTTTTTAGGTTTAAAATTTTCATATTTACAAAATGATCCTCGAGTTTTTTTAATTTCCAAGAATCGCCCGGTATTTTCCGGTATGTTGGGTACCAGCCGGTACCCAACGGAAAACCCCAGTATTGGCCGGTACCGAGGTTAGGATCCATTGTACTGTTATCCGGCTGGTACCGGTCGGATCCCATAACCATGATTTAATGTAAAATGTATTTTGTCAAAATTATGGTTTTAATTTTTTTATTTGTTGCTTTGATCTAGGTTGATGTTTCATTTTTCATATAAAAGGGTATTCAATACAGATGGATGTTTTAAATAGAAAATTTTGTAATTCTAAATTTTAGGTATTTAATAATGTGGTAACACTCGGTGTTCCGATTCTATTATCGGGTATGGGTGTTACAACTCAAGTCCATGAGTTTTTAAGATAGGAAGAGTAATAACTTTAAAGTAAAGAGCAATAGAAGAGAAATACAAATAGACTTATAGTGGTTTGGTAAATAATCCTTGCCTACGTCCACTCACAAGACTCGTCTTGAATTTCCACTATAATTCTTCTTCTAAGGAAGAATAACTTTTTTACAATTTTTTATTTTGGCAAACAGGAACCTCCTTTTCAATCTTTCTTTAAAGTAAAGAGGAATCTCAAATTACTTTTAGATAAACCCAATACAATGATCATAAACCTCGAAATTAGCTTACAAATTAAACTTGCTCACTTGGATACTTTGATAATCGCAAAAGGGCTTACACACTCAAAATAAGATACAGAATGCTCAAATGATTAAAAAAACAAACATGCAAATGCTTTTTTATCCTAAAACCAATGAGAAAAGACCTATTTATAGTGTTTTAGGATCCTAAACAGTCGTTGGAGCTAGGAACTAGTCATTACAATGGCTATATATGATGCACTGCTTGACCATTATACATTAAAAGCTCCATATTCTCTAATCGTTGGATCACTGGTTAACTAGTAGCCATTGGTCAGCAATCGATGTTACAACAAACTCATGGTACATTAAACTTAACAACTTTAATCTATATTAGTTGACCACTAACTCATATAGGTTAACTAATTACCTTAAAACATGATTTAAAAACCTTTAAATACTTAAACTCAATTTGGTTAATGAAATTATGAATTAAACATTGCAAAATGTTGCCCAAAACTTTATTTAAAAGACTGAGAGGCTTTTACATTAGAAACAAAAAATTCAATGCCTCTTAGTAAATGGAAAAATTCGTGTAACGAAATGAGTTGAAAGATTTATATGTGGTGAACTTTTTAAACTATCAAAAATAAACAAGATGAGTTTATAATAAGTAATAAATATGCTAACCTCGACGTATCTTGATTTTCTTCTTGACTTGATCTTGATATTGAAGATTGCAAACTATATCTTTTCTTTTATAATCTTTGCATACGGTGATATCTTGTTCTCACATTACTTATCATCAACGACATTAAGTTTATTACTAGTAATGTAGCGCCCCCTTACCATAGAGTACCCACCGGAATACCTATAGGTCATTCTGGTAAATATCCTACGGTAAGAGATC
>JAOQMR010000001.1:20947419-20959110 GCA_027563865.1 Erythroxylum pelleterianum | reverse complement strand
GGAAAAATTAATGGGCTGAGCTTGACAGCTCAGTGGCTAAAACAATTCTAGCCATTGGCTTCGAGCCACACAATCATACAAACATATATACATAATTTCATACAAAGATGATCATAAGGCATAGACATTTCAAAACAATTCAAATATCACAATTTTACACATTTCATTTCGAACATGAATCATTTCACGCATAATATATCACATTACAATGCAAATGCACAATCAAATGGTTCGAGGGTCCCGTGAACAAAACGACGTAACCGAAGTTAGCATCGTGAACAAAACGAGTCCAAATCGGATCTCGTGGGCCACAAGCGGGCTGCCGGGAGAAGGCATAATTTGTCAACGTCGACGCGACTACAAAACGGTTTCCTCTAACCCAAACACACTCAAATTCATGCTTCAATTATCAAATCATGCTCAAAATGCCATAATTCATGTAATGGCATGAAGATCAATTGTCAAGCATTTCAAATGCATCCATATCAATGTCTTGATTCATTTGTTTCATTATAGTTATTTTACGTCAAATATATCATCAAAATCAATACTTTAACGAACATACATCACATTTAGCACACATCATGCATGTGCTCACATCACACAACAACTAGAAGAATTTTACCCACCTCAAATTTGCAAATTCGGAAATCACTAGCTTTCTTCCTCTTGGACTAGGTTAGCCTCTTGATTGCCTAAACAAAACCAATAATTCCATTAACCTCCTTGAAATTTCGAAAATCCCCATCCAAAACCCTAAAAATGAATCAAACTTCAATCTAACTCAATCTATGAATCATTTGAGCTAGCAACCTCAACATTTAGAAGAAAAGACCCAAAAACCCTAGAAATTACTATTCATCATCTTCTGCCTTGAGCTTTCTCTCTCTAACTTCTCCTTCATCACAAACCCTAAGCTATTTTCTCACAAACAAGAGGAAGGATGAAGAAACTTACCTAGAAACCTTGGATCTTGCTCTTTCCCACGAAAATCCCACCTTCTTTTCCTTGGATTTCTTTCTTTTCTTCTCTTCTTCTTCTCCTCCCGTTTTCTTCCTTCCCTCTCTACTTCCACGACAATGCTTCCTCTTCTCTTCTTATTTTTCCTTTTTATTTCCTCTTTGAACTTCCCATTTTACCCTTCACTTAAGGCCCCTTTCCAACTTTGCCCTTAGTTCACTTCTAACTCCCCTTAACTACTTAGTTCTAAGCTAACCAACTAACCTCTAACTTTTCATTCAATTAATACATCTCATTAAATTCTAATCTACCAAACATACCATATTAACTCTAATTCCACCTAACACTTTATTCTAATTTAAATTCTATCCTTCTTCCAAATTCTAATCAAAACAAATTCTAAAGATTTTCAAACCATAATTCAAACATAATAAATCAATTAAACAAATTCAAACACAAATAATCAAATAATCAATTAAACCAATTAGGACAAGGCCTAACAACATACCTCTCCAAGTGTAGAATCCTTCTTTCCTTTGCAGAAGGTTTTCACATCAGAGCAAAGAATCATCTGAGCTCACAAACAATTGAAATAGTGGAAAAAACTTAAATACAAGAAGAGGATCCCAAACGGAAAAACCCATCCGAGTTTTGATGTACCATAATTGACAACTATGTTTTCTGGAATTAGATGTCATTTGTTTTCAGGAATTAGATAAACTTACTTGTTGATGCTGAGGAAAGGATTGTATGGTATCCACTATAGGTGTCCTGTATGCCTTGGACAATGCAGTTGCCATATGATAAATTCTCACCTGCAGAGGAGTTTTAGAGAAAAATGTTGATTAACAAATACTGAGCTGGAAAAAGTAATAAGGATTAAGATAAAGGAAGAAGACAAAGCATAAATGAATTAAACACAATATGACATCTACTCAATATTTTTAACATTGGTATTCTTTTAACCAATCAAGCTTTAAATTTCAAATTCCATACATGTTTTTGCAAAAAAAAAAGTAATAATTCTATGGAGAAACCTCAGAAATTAAAGTGCAGAGTAATATACTTAGTTGTGTTCAATCTTGTCCTAGCTTGTAACACCATATGCTGATTTCCATATCTTACATTAAAACAAGTTTAACTTAAAGGAAGGAATAACATTGCTCCCAATTAAATGAGCTATAATCTGACAAGATAGAGATAACAGTGGATTTTCTGAACTGATTTACAAGTTTTAAGAGAACTCGTTAATTCTTTTGGCATAGGACTCATTTCATTGATGCAAAATAAACACAAAATTTTCATACCATCTAATAAGCTCTTCATATCCTTTCCAAACGGAAAGCAGAGTATTATCCATTTTTAGGAAAATAATCCTTATAAAGACCTTTTAATTTCCACATAATCCTATAATTAATGGGGAAAAGGTTGGGAAGATAGTGCACCTACAAGAATATTTTCCTGTTCTTGGTGTGATTCAAAAGCTGGGGTTGTTTGTTTCTTAGGTGACCCTTCTATCATTGAAGCTGAATTTCTGCTGGTTATAAAATCTCTTCTCTCTCCTTCTAGGATCTCAATTGTGCTCCTGAATCAAAATCAAATTTTGATTACAAAGCCCCTTCCCAGAGCTCTAACCGACAAAAGTTCAATGAACTGTTCAATTAGACACTGACCTACAAACACAAAGAGCTTTCCGCATGTCTCCAAATGCAGCTGCAACTCTCTATTATGTGTAGAGCTCAGTATAATATAACATATATTTAGAGAAAGAAATTGATCAAGGAGAAAAAAGTCACCGACTTACTCTGGCACATAGTTCCAACGCTTGTGGTTGAAAAGCTGTGTAAGGTAGTCCCTAGTGAAAAAGAAAGGCTGTCAAAAAATAGTACCAAAGACATAATATTATGTGATCTAAAGCAATATTTCAATAACTAGAAACTTTCATGCAATTGTATCCTCGACTACCATGATTCAAAGTCTTCATAATCAGTGAAAAATAGAAAGCAAATAGAGAATAAATCTTAAATTGTGCATGTTTTAGGTCATTCCGAAGCAACACTTCCTTAAACGTGTAAACCAAAACAAGAGTAACTATACTTGTTTATAAGCAGGATAATGTCAAACTGTATTTCGTCAAGTAGAACAACATTGTAAAGGAAAAGGGAGCTTTATTAGCTGAGGAATTGGTAAATATTATATCAATGGAATATAAAATTCTCGTAGAGTTGAACTGAGAAAAAGAATTACCATAAGCCTTTCTTGGACAATTGTCAAAATGTGATCCGCAGAATAGGCCCTAAATGTTATAATGATTGGGCTGCCTATCACAAAAAATGAAGTTATTAGAATAGTGAACTTGGTGACAAACCAATCTCTAGTATGTAAGGTGGTGTAAAAAGATAATCTAACTGTGAAGAAAATTTATAGTGTTCAATTTCAAGATATTATCTAGTTGGTCAAAGGAAGGAAGCAAAATTTGTAAAGCTTAAAAGCCAAATCCAGCAATGTATACTCCCTAAGTGATGTACTCACAATTCAATGACTGGAGTTTGGGAAGAAATCTATCAGCTAGGTCTATGGCGTTTGCTATGCCTGTAAAAGCAAATATGAATAATTCATATATTAGCTTGTTGTATAAATGATCAATGATTTCTTAATCAGATACTTGCTGCAAAAAGTACCTATCAAAATACATCTAGAAAATGGTAGAGTTGTAAGCATGAATAAATCATAAAGGAGGGCCCGGTCCTTGGTAATTAAGTAATCCAGCTCATCAGCAATTATTACCCTACAAATAAGATATCTAGCATTCATAAATTGCTCTTTGCGGATTAATAAACCTACAAATGACTCATCCTATTTAACCATATTAATATTCATTTCAAAAGCTTCAACAGGTAAGTTATATTGCTAGAAGCACAAATTCTGACATCATTTTCAAACGTGATGACTGTAGCTCTTGAGAATACAAATTCTGAAGATGCTGTAGGTGTGAGATAGATCTATTTATATTGTCCCTTGGTTCAATTTTTCCAATAATCTGAAAAAAATTCAATTTGTAAATATGCGTCATAATCGATAGCATAAAGTCAACAAATAAGTACATGATATTTCATACCTTGCTAAAGATTTCTGATGTCTTTGTCAGAGAAGTACAATTAAGAGCCACTATATCAGGGGGCAGACAACCTGAATGGAATAGAGAAGTATGTTAACAAGTGACTCTAAACAGGCAAACATCCTACAAAAAGTTCACACACACTTTGTACTACATATATAAAAGCCTGTTGCAATTTAGACCAAATATCTACAAGGGTGTGTAAACTGCCTTATTTTGGTCTTAATTTCAAAAATAGCTAAGAACCTAAGCATCAAAGGCAAAAAGCTCAAAGAATGATAAGCTTAGAAAGAAACAAATCTCACAGAAAGTGATTGAAAGAAAGAAAGATTAAGCAGATAAAAATGCCCAAACAAACTATTGCTGCATGAAAATATCGTACAACCCATAGGAAATTAATTTTATCCCTTACCATATCATCGAAGATGAAAGGAATATAAGCACTCTCATAACTACATGTTCATGAATTTAGAAGCTTACCTCCTTATACACATCAAAGGGAAGTGGCAACCTTAGAAACATAATCTAAACTTTTATAAATGTTAATTTCATCTTTTTAGCAATACTGGAAGCAGATAAGACCTGGATAGGTAGTAGCCACAAAAGTTTATCTTGCGGAATAAATAGGGCATATTCAATGAGTAACATACAAAACTAAGATTAAATAGATAAGAGGTACCATAAAATGACTGAAGAATAAAAAATGGTTACCCATATTGTTGTTTTGTCTATCATACTTATTCTTTTATCTTCTGCTTTTGGAAAAAGCTCAAAGAATGATATGCTTAGAAAGAAACAAATCTTGCAGAAAGTGCGTGAAAGAAAGAAAGATTAAGCAGATAAAAATGCCCAAACAAACTATTGCTGCATTAACATATCCTACAACCCATAGGAAATTAATTTTATCCCTTACCATGTCATCGAAGATGAAAGGAATATAAGCACTCTCATAACTACATGTTCATGAATTTAGAAGCTTACCTCCTTATACACATCAAGGGGAAGTGGCAACCTTCGAAACATAATCCAAGCTTTTATAAATTTTAATTTCATCTTTTTAGCAATACTGGAAGCAGATAAGACCTGAATAGGGAGTAGCCACAAAAGTTTATCTCGCTGAATAAATAGGGCATATTCAATGAGTAACATACAAAACTAAGATTACATAGATAAGAGGTACTACAAATGACTGTAAAATAAAAAATGGTTACCCACATTGTTGTTTCGTCTATCAGACTTGTTTTGTTTATCTTCTGCTTTTGGCTGTTCAGGAATGGATTCTCTTCTGGACTCCTTACCTGCTTACACCAATAAAACCAAAGACAGACAACATATCTTTCCACAAAGAATAATACTACTAGATAAGAAATATAAATTTGAGTTATTCCTTAAGAAAACTAAAGAACAGGGTTCTTCCATCTTTCCAACTTCAGGTTTCTTCAGACAAAGTCACTTCACGTTCCTGAACTCCGGTGAATGATTCCTACCAAAAACCTATTTCTTCAGGTGACCCCAAAGTTCCTTTCAAACTTCAAGATCAAATCACATTAAAAAAAATTAGTAGTAGCTTATTACAGATTTTTCCAGCTGTCATATACCAAATAAAAATTACCAGACGATGATCTAGTGAACATTTTTGTGAGAAGCAGCAACAGAACACACACACACACTCCCAAATATATATATATACACATATCACTAGACGATGATCGAGGCAGAGGATTAAAAACTATAAACCTTCGACTTCCACACCAAGAACAACTGACAAAGAAATAAATGAACTAAAAAAAACGGAGCAAGCACCCACAAAACCCATGAAACCCCAGTATACACGATTAACAAAAATCGTAACTTTGCACATCAATCAATCGATTTGCTTCTGTAATTACAATAATTTTTGTTTCTTTTAGGGTTTCTTTGTTGGGTTACTGAGAAATAATATCAAAAGAATGCGAAATGTAAGTTGGGGTTTCTAATAAGTTTCATGGATTCGCTAATGGGGTAGTTTTCTAGGATTTAGGTATTTCACGTTCTTGAACTATCAGAATGGAGATTGAGACCTCAAAGAGACCCATAAAGGAGAACATGAAAAAGGGCGCAATATGGAAGAAGATGGAAGAAAAAGCATAGAAGAGAAGATGCAATGAGAGAAAATAAAAAAACCAAGAAACCAAGATAAGAATCACCGAAATAGCTTAAGAGCAACGAGCTTGAGCAGTGAGTCACTGGTAGTTCAACAAATCCTCCTCTTCATCGTCGAGCGATTTCTCTTTATTCGCGACGTATTTGTCGCTGCATGACATATGATGCTAGAGGTAATAATCTGGGTTTGAGAGAGGGAGAAAGAACCGAAGGTTGTGTTGCAGTAGAGGTTAGGTAGGTTTCTTCAGACAAAGTCACTTCACGTTCCTGAACTCCGACGAATGATTCTTACCAAAAACCTGTTTCTTCAAGTCACCCCAAAGTTTCTTTCAGACTTCAAGATCAAATCACATTAAAAAAAGTAGTAGTAGCTTATTATAGATTTTTCCGATTGTCACATATCAAATAAAACTTACCAGACGATGATCTAGTGAACAGTTTTGTGAGAAGCAGCAACAGAAGACACACACACACACTCCCAAATATATATATATACACATATCACTAGACGATGATCGAGGTAGAGGATTAAAAACCATAAACCTTCGAATTCCACACCAAGAACAATAGACAAAGAAATAAATGAACTAAAAAAATGGAGCAAGCACCCACAAAACCCATGAAATGCCAGTATACACGATTAACAAAAATCATAATTTTACACATCAATCAATCGATTTGCTTTTGCAATTACAATAATTTTTGTTTCTTCTAGGGTTTCTGTGATGGGTTACTAAGAAATAATAGCAAAAGAACAAGAAATGTAAGTTGGGGTTTCTAATAAGTTTCATGGATTCGCTAATGGGGTGGTTTTCTGGGATTTGGGTATTTCACGTTCTTGAACTTTCAGAATGGAGATTGAGACCTCAAAGAGACCCATAAAGGAGAACATGAAAAAGGACACAATATGGAAGAAGATGGAAGAAAAAGCATAGAAGAGAAGATGAAATGAGAGAAAATAAAAAAACCAAGAAACCGAAATAAGAATCACCAAAATAGCTTAAGAGCAATGAGCTTGAGTAGTGAGTCGCCAGTAATTCAACAAATCCTCCTCTTCATCATCGAGCGATTTCTCTTTATTCACAATGTATTTGTCGCCGCATGACATATGATGCTAGAGGTAACGAACTAGGTTTGAGAGAGGGAGAAAGAACCGAAGGTGGTGTTGCAATAGAGGCTAGGTTTGAGAGAGCGCTGATTATCAAGAATGAATTTCTCCTGAACTTTCAGAGAGGGAGGGCTGTTAGATTAAATGGACGGAGGGGATGGATTGCGTGGAGGGGATGGATTGCGTGGTCGTCCATCCCCTTCGTCCTTAGTATATATACTTAAAAAAGACAATATAAGATAAGATAATAAAGAATATAAGACAAAATTGATATAGCATGAAGAGTAGAGTTTACCCTCAATATCTTCATCATTTTACAAACTTTGGCCACACATAAATGATTCCTCAATACTGAAATGAATCACACGTTAAACAATACTTAATAATGATATAGAAATGGACAAGAAAGGGGGTTGAATTGTGTATCCTTTTCGTTAATCCCCTTTAAAAAAATTATCATTCGATAAAAGAATCTTGTTCTTTTCACAAGAACTACTAAATATCAAAGTTATGAGTTTTTTAGAAAACTTGTCTAAAACAGTAAACTCTAAAATTGAAAGATAAGGGAGATTGACGGTTGAGAGATTTCGACACAGCAATTTTTATACTGGTTCACCCCAAACTGTGGGCTACGTCCAGTCCTCATATGTCTTTCTGAGATTTCACTATCTGTCAAACACTTTACAAGTATTTTTTGTTTCCGAGCCTCTTCAAGTTTCTTACAGTCAGTATTCTTTCACACTTAACCTCTTCAGGCTATCTGCACTACTTTCAACTGAAAGGTTTTTCGAGCTTTGTTACAAAAAAAATTAGCTCTAGATTATTCGCACAAAAGTTTCTCTCGAGAATTGCTAAGCTTGTGAACTCTAGTAACTTGTTTAACTCTTGCAATCTTTGACTCCGACTTGTATTTATAATCTTCGTCTCCAACTGCTTCTTGATTCTTTAAAGAAACGGTTATTCAGTCAAGTTTTGTAACTCACTCAAACTGATACGTCTTTTTATTCTTCTGTTTGCTTTTCGTGCATCTGCTTTTCTTTCCTTGGCATCCGTTTGCTTTTCTATCTTTGGCTTCCTTCTGCTTTTCTATTTTTGGCTTCCGTCTGCTTTTTGTATCTTCTGCTTTCTTGTATCGTCTGCTTTCTTGTTTGCCTTCCGTCTGCTTTTCTTCCTTTGGCTTCCGTCTACTTTTCATTTTAGCTTCACTATTTGTTTTTCATCAAAATCATTTAGTGAAGTCATTCTGACTTAACAAATACTAGGTTAAAGAAGAGCATGATGAGAACTAATTATCCGACCGGTAGTACTAAAAGCAGACTCTAAAGAAAAAATAAAGTTGGAACTGCTAAGGCTATGTTTGGTTGGGGGTTTTACAATGGAATGAAATGTAATATTATTCCGTCAATTAAGAGGAAGTTTTAGAATGGAATGGAATGAGATGGAAGAGGAGAGTTTCATATTACATCTCATTCCATTCTAAACAGTAAAAATGAAAAATCTCCAATTTGGGGGGAGCTTAGGATGAAATGTAAAATGATAATCAACTTTACACTATATCATCTTATAAACCCTTCATCAAAACAACATTTCACTATATTACATTATGAACCATTACATCCCTCTAAAACAACAATTTTCTAATATTACATCCATTTACGTTCCATTCCATTATAAATAATCCCATTCCATTAAAAACTTTACGTCTAACCAAACATAGCCTAAGAGATGTCAAGCAATTGCTTACATGATAATAAATTCATTTCTATGGTTCTTCCATCACAGCATCAAACTTCACTTCTTTAATTTCAGTCGTACAATCTGCTATCAAATATTTTCCCATCTTTTTCATAATATAAAAAGTTATAACCTTTTTTTCTTTTATGAATTTTTCAAATGAGTGTTTCACACTATTCTTAAAAGAAGCTAAACCTAAACTTGAACCTGAACTTGAAGCTGGAGCTGAACTGTTGTGATCTTGATTTTTGTCCAATCTTTAGTTGATAATTATTAAGCAAATCATTATAGAATTGTTTAATTAGATCAACAAGTAAGGGCAGCTCTCTCTAATTTTCATATGAAAGCCAAAGTGAGGTGCTGAAAAAGAATGGAAACTGATCACTGATTCGAGAACTGCTAAGGAATAGTTTAACTACTCAACTCTTAACCATAAGCTTGCAATATTATCATACCTCCACCACTTATAAACAAACTAGAAACAAAAATCAAATGGTCTTGTTACAAGGTTTTAATGGGGCTTAGGTAAGGTATGATTGAGATAATACAAAGGGTAATAAAATTGAAAGAAGTTTACAATAACAAAGTTTCAAGAAACTTAGTTCTTCACAATATAGGTCCTCCCACTATAAGTCCATTGGTACCATAACTGTAACACTTTTTTTCACTTATTATGCTCGCAACACAAATTTTTTTATATTTTTTTGAGCATTCATCATGTAAAGAAATATTAAATCTTTTCAAATTCAAGTTTCAAACAGTTAAGTAAATATAAATAACCTTCAAAATTCAAAATAAAAAAAAGGCTTCAAGAAAGACAACGTAAAGGTTAATAATGGGATTATAATCAATGAAAAAAACTAAGGCTCAAAATTGGTTACTCCTAAGGGATAAAATATGGTAGGATAACTATAAAGAAAATAGGTCAAACAAATGTTGAATCTAGGTGCCTTAATCACTTCAATGCTTCTGATTTAACATATGCGGTCGTAATATGCATAATAAAAGCAAGTTCTAGAATTATCCAACTATACGTGATAGCACACATGAAAGAATAAAAGAGATTAAATATTTATGTATTTGATCTTAAGCTCAAAAGCTCACAAAAAAGTCTTATGTGTGTAAATAATTTGCAATTTTTATTTAAATTAACTATTTCAATGACTACTAACAATATTACTTACAAAAGCAAGTGTATTCTAACTTTCATCCTTTTGCATACTAATTCATTTCAATGATCAATAACGATTTCAAACATTTTTAGACCGATTTTAACTAATTTAGGATATCAGTTAATCAAATGTAATAACAAAGATTATAATAAGATTAAGAAATCTATAATCCCCTTCCCCATACATAAAATTGTATATTGTCCCCAACGTACATAATATAAGTACATATGAATGAAAAGGATGATAGGATAAGAAATTGGTACTTCCCTAATTAATTAGAATTTTAGAATTCTGATTTTGATGAGATTCCATCCTATATGAGATATAATTGTCCTTGCAAAATATAAAGAAAAAGGGATAAAAAGACAAAAGAAAATAAAAATAATGAAAATAACTAAGAAACATGGAAATCAAAATAACATAAAATGAAATAGAATAAAGTCCTATGCTAACACAAAAATTGGAAACAAAATGAAAATGAAACCTGTCATAATTTTTGGGTTCTCTCCCAAGTAACGCTTGTTTAATGTCATTAACTAAATGTACCTAACATATTTTCCATCAACCTAAGTTTATAATTAGTGGCTTCCTTCCCTCTATTTCTCTACATAGCAGTTTCATAGCCTATCAATAAGCGACATATTGTAAGATAATAATGACATAATGTATCAAATTAATAACTCCAATAGGCTCTATTAATGCTCTTTTTAATAGCAAACTATTAATAAAACAAGGAATAATATAACTCCCTGAATTTTCAGTTGACTCAAATAGTCTGTCTGGTAGGAAGTGGGTACCATCCATACTCTAGGTCACTACCAATGATTCATCAGTACATTCCTTATTTGTCTCATCCTCTTTTTCTTCCTCAATCTCCTTTGTCCACTCTTCTACTTTCTCTTCTTGGACAAAGGCTTCCTCCTTTTCTTCTTTTTTAATCATCTTTTGCCACTTCTCTACTTCCTCTTCTTTGACAGAGCTTTCCTCTTCTTCTTCTTCCTTTACTTCTGTAACACCCCACTCTTGCAAGAAATGTACATGACTTTCAAAGTGATATCCGAGTATGTACCCTACTAGGTGGCATGGTAAAACAATCATTCAGTCAAAATTCATTACAAATTTTTTGTTTCTTTAAAACAATGTACATGTATGCGGAAATCATTAATCAAATCGGGCTCACTTTATTTAAAAACATTTGCATTCATAAGTGTTACAAATATTTCAAACATTAGTATTCAACAGCCACTTGGGCTCATTTTAGATTACCAAATTATTCACATACACTTTGCGTGATACCCTAATACCCCTTAAGAGGACATTGCGAGTGTCACACACACATAACATACAGAATACAAAACATTTAGAAGAAGAATAGCATTCAAAAAATAAACATTCCAAAATGTACGCAACATTTCATACATGAATTTCCAGAATCTTAAACAAACATACATTATATC
>JAOQMR010000001.1:20913817-20929924 GCA_027563865.1 Erythroxylum pelleterianum | reverse complement strand
TATCATCAAGACGAAGAGCAGTCGGCTCATGGATCAAAACGGCAACGCACAGTTCGGCCAGAATCCGGCAGAACCAACTTCTATGTCAATATAATCAAAAGTATGTCATAAGATGCTACTCTTTACTCTCGGCTAAATGTGTATTATACATATAACATAACTTTGTAAAAAGAAGGCTAACTTGATAAGAACAAATCCCACTAATCAAAAATTCAAGTGACATTAACTAAATATGAGTTAGCTGCACCCTCAGGATTTCATGTCCAGAAGTTCATAAATGAAACACAGTCAGCTGATTATCTGTCACTACAAAGAGGGTTCAAGCACATCCTAAGTCCAACTGATTTCAAGTGAAAAGCGATATTTCAACAACAACAAATCTACTGCCCCTCCCAATAATCTTCTCCACTTCTACACGTGCATCTTTAAGATTGATTCCATGGACTTGAGAACCTTAGCAGCAATGCCAGTTCCTTCACCAATGAGACCTAATAGGATTTGCTCTGTGCCAACGAAATTGTAACCAAGTCTTCTCGCTTTATCTTGGGCAAGCATGATTACTTTGATTGCTTTTTCAGTGAAGCGTTCAAACATGGCCCTAAGAGCAAATCTTTTAGCTTTAATTTGCCTGGGAGAGATGGTAAAAGCAACCTTGGAAAAGAAACTTTGGTCAGGTCTTAATATTGTATCTATGCAATTTGATCTTTGCAACCCAAAGAAAGCTCCCAATCTCAATCTTGGTGTTCGTAAACTGTAGATCATTTGGACAAGGGTCTTTTTTAATGTTTCAGATTCTTGCGATTGTCCATGCCTTGTATAAGTAGCTAAAGCAGGACATTAGTAGAGTGAACAAGAAGCTGAGCCATCTTATCTGCAAAAATAGACTGCAAAATGCAACAGCATAGAGGCTGAAATCATGACAAGAATTGAAAGGGAGAAATACTGAGACTTGTGCTAGGAAAGCTAAAGAAGTAGTCACCACCATAAGAGAAGAAAAATTATGAACAATGCATTGAAAGACAAATACTGATATCAGTTGCAAAATGAATGGTTAGAGTTTTGACAAATCCAACTCAAATTTAAAAGATTGACCCACTTCATTCATCAACCTCATATACAATAAGCAGAAGCAACAAATTTACACCATGAGAAACCCATGTAAATAAATCACACTCAGAGAACTCTGGTTGTGCAAAAACTTCCAGCTAGTACATTTTGCCAAAACAGAAAACATAAATACTCAGACACTGTATCTTGCTGTGTTAGATAATGGATTGACATAAGAAATTCAGAAGAGCAATCCAATCTGAGGGTACATAGAACCAAACAATACGAGAACAGCTTTCGTCAATTTCAACATAAAACACAGGCTTGTGATGCAAGGCATCTACAAAACTCCTAATAACATGTGCAAGTATTTTCTCTGTTTTGATAACAAGTGCATGTCCCATTTTGAAGTTATTCAACGCAAGAATTTCGTTAACCAATCCAACAAAACCACGACCCAACAGCAGAACATGTGCAAATGTAACGAAAGTTTGGCAGACTATAAAACCTACGACATTCGGATAAGTAAAAGAAAGAAAAATGTTACAAAAGTTACCAACAACAGAACCATAGCCGAAGGGGGAGAGGATTTAAAAGTTAACTAGAAAATGTAACGATACCCAGATAAGTTAAACCAGGAAAATACACTAACGTTACCCTACAGCTTCACCATGCTTGAATGTAAAGAGAATTAGGTCGACCTCAGAACTTTAACCATGCCCAGAAAAATTAAAGTAAAAAAACATGAAAAAGACTCGAACTTTATGCAATTATACATACATTAAACAAATTCAAGAAGCTCAGTTCACAAATTTCCAATCCAACAAACAAAATAACTTACAAGTAAACTAAAACTCTACCTGATCAACGCAACCGGCAGAGAAAAGAGACGAGAGTATGAAGAGTGAGAGAGACCCACTTAGCCTGAGCCAGAGACCAAGACCGTGAGTGGAGAAAAGAGACGAGAGCGTGAAGAGCCCGAGAGGGCCACTGAGCCAAAGACGAAGAGCATGAGAGTCGTCGAGAGAGAGGTGTCCTGCTATGTGAGTGAGAAACACAGGGGTGTGCAGCTGCGTGAGAGAGAGGGACAAAAGTTGTCCAACAAAAACAAAGCTTGGGTTTACCTGTTTCGGATGGGTGTGGAATAGGTAAAGACGAGGGGGTAGCTTCTTTAGCTATTCCCCCATGTCCCAGAACTATGAATCTATGGAATGGTTATTCCGTAAGTTTTTTTCTAGCCGCCATTAGAGAGAGACGATCAGAGGGGAAAAAAAATGGGTTATAGATCCACCTGAAAGGTGGG
Organism: Erythroxylum pelleterianum; assembly: GCA_027563865.1. NCBI lineage: Eukaryota > Viridiplantae > Streptophyta > Magnoliopsida > Malpighiales > Erythroxylaceae > Erythroxylum > Erythroxylum pelleterianum. The sequence goes on along the minus strand of JAOQMR010000001.1, from coordinate 20,927,574 downwards.
TAGCCTTAACCGAATGTGTCGTTAACAGGTAGCCCGAAGGCTGCTCCCGTCCCTGTCAGGGGAGATGCCAACCATCTCTCCTTTTTTCGAACACGAACAGGATAAGTTCTCTGCGGCAATATAAAGACTGAATATTAAAGTTTGCTGGCGATGTGGGATCGGTTTCTTCTTCGGTTCGTGTGCTATTCCTTTGCTATTCTTAAGTTATTATTAAACCTATGTTTGGTTAAAAATAAAACACAGAATACGTTATCTTTAAGAATACCATTTCTGCGATTTGAAGAATAAACAAAACTTCCCCCAACCTATCTTTATCTATTCAACGAAAATCTATTCTTCTTCGAGACAAATTTAACCCTCCTCAAACTTCTCCTTCTTCGACGTCTGACGAGCCTCCCTCCCGACATCCATTCCTTATCTTCTTCAAGCTCATGATTCTCCTCGCAGGAAACATTTCACACGTTGCTTGACCTCTGCTCTTCTACAGATTCGTGATTCTCTTCTCCAGTTCATGATTCTCTTCTCCAGTTCGTGATTCCAACGTTCTACCATTTCCAGATTCTGGGTAAGTCATCTGGGGTTTTTTTTTTTTGGTCTGTCCTTTTCTGTCGGCTTTTCCATGTGGTGTTGAAAATGGGAAATAGAAAAATGGTAGCTTTTCCAGATTCTGGGTAAGTCATCTGGGTTTTTTGTTTTTGGTCTGTCCTTTTCTGTCTGCTTTTCCATGTGGTGTTGAAAATGGGAAATAGAAAAATGGTAGCTTGAGCTTGGATTGTTTGCGTTGACCCTGTTCATAAGTTTGCGTCCACCATTATTCTTTACTTTGCTTCTATGCTTTATGCGGTCACAGAAAGAAATGGGTTCATCTCACAAGCCGTAGAAGTTCAAAGCTTTCAAAGAAAGTAAACCCCATATTCAGTTGGAAAAACCCAGTTCATCAATGGCCAAGTTCCTCACTTTCATCTACTTCGTTTCAATAACTTTCCTAATTTTCCACTTCAATTTCATCACTGCAGACCCAAATCTCTCATTTTGTTTCCAGAGTTTCTGTAAAGATCAAAACTTAAGTCCAACATTGCATTGTATGGTGATGCCAAGACTGTTGATGATGGTTCATCGATGCAGATAGCTCACTCGGTGAGTTTCAGCAGAGGAAGAGTCTTGTACAGGAGACTAATCAAGCTTGTCGAAGGTAATCCTGGAAAGATGGTTTCTTTGTCCACGTACTTGTTTTTTTTTTTATGGGTATGGGTTGGCTTTTATTATGGTTCCTAGTGCTTTTAATTCCAGTGCATTTGATAATGGTCCATTAGAAACAAAGAAGAGTGATTTTAAGATTCTCTGTTGAATTTGGTTCATTTAAGGATGTCAGACATGGAGAATTGATGGAGAATCATGTGGGAATTCAGATAAGATGTAGATACCTATTGAGAAGTTTTTGCAATGTCATCATGTAAGATCGAATTATCATAGATTTAATGTTTTTGCAAATTTCGTTTGTAATTTATTGTGAGTTCGAAAAGGAAGCAAAGACAGCATCTGTAAAAAACAAGAAATTCAGCCCAAAAACAAGAAAGCAGCGCTTTTTCATATTGTACAAATCTGTATCAACCAATGCTCTGGTCATCATTTGTGTCGAGAGGACGAACCCAACAGTCCTTTAACATGCCTCTCAACATCCTTCCTCACAAGAGAATGATGTAAACGTTCCATTACCTCCACCCCAAAGGAAAACACAAGAGCCCTTCTTGCAGTCTCCGGATCTATACCACGTGCTTGGAAATAAAAGAGCTGGCTTTCTTCTAGGTCACTTATTGCAGCTCCATGGGAGCACTTTACATCATCGGCAATAATTTGCAGATTCGGTTTCACATTTATGGTCGCACGAGGTTCAAGAAGTAGGCTTCTTGTTAATTGTCCTGCATCTGCCTGCTGTGCATACCTGCAGAATACATCTTGATGAAACATACACACCCCCTAAACCATAATCAAGTTACGAGTAAAGATACAATAACTAAGAAAATGAATGATTAGCCAAATTTGTATGATGCAATGTTTTGAGTAAAACTATATAATGATGAAATTATGAAATTGTAAAACATATAAATGATTTTGATGCAGTTAAAATCAGGAACTTCATAATTTAAACAGTAAAAAATAACAAAGTAGAAAACTCAAATTAAGAGCATTGAAATAGAACACTAACATAAGAAAAGAGCTAAAAATATAGTAATCAGCTTAAATAAATGAATGAATACACATCTTAATTTTAGGCTCATTTATAAGTTTGAATACTTCTTTCCTCTGATTCATTAAGGTTCATAAAACTATTTATTAATACTCTCGTAAAATCAACACCAAGCTTACTTTTTTAACTATTTATTAATAGACTCGTAAATTCAACACCAAACTCACCCAAAAGTAAATTTTAACTTTTTTTCTACAGAAGTCATATTGCACCGTTTCATATTATATACTATAGTGAAAATTTCAAGTTGAATCCGAACTTGAAACTTCATATTAGATATGAGTCGAGCATTATTATGGTGGGACTTGTTTGCAACAATCAAACCAAACTCAAGCTAAGCTTGAGCCACTATGCTTGTTAACAAAAGTCAAGCTTGAATCAGCTTAAACATTTGTTTTTATACCAAGACGAGCTTGGCCACATTCAACCTCTACCCTGCTTGGCTCATGTACAACCCTCAGAAAAATGCAGTGCTATTGTGCAAATATAGGATCAACAGATGAGCAGTTCAGGTACATTAAAATTACGAAGATAAATGCCCACAAAAGAAGTTACCTGTTAACCTTGATGTTGCCATCAAATACAGCTTGTCCTAGCGAATGAGCAACAATACACTTGTGAAGTTGTCGAGAATAAGCTCTTGGATGGTCCAAGACCAGCCTACTATGCAGATCTTGTGTTTGATCACTGACACACAAATGAAATGTTGACAATTCCGTCACCGTGTCTGGGCCCAATTGTTGAACATGGAGATTGTGCCTGCTCAATTTTCCACCGGTGCTTACCTCTACAAATTCATATGTACTTTCTGTATCCTGCAAATGATGATTTTGAAGTCAAACATATGGTAGGTTTACCAATATGGCATTAGGATAGGATTATACACAGAGATAAAGTAAGCACATATAATTTAGAATTGGTGTGGAGATTTTTAACATTACTTGAACAAAAAGATTGTGTGGAGGAGGTTTCAACATCACTTGAACCAAAAGACTGTGTAAAGAAACAAGATTGCAACAACAGACTAAAATTACAGGACTTCAGTTTGGCTCACTACAAACTATAGTAGAAAGGGTACCTGTCCCATCTTTAATGCAACAAAAAAGTATCCCCAAATTTGGCATATCATGATAGCTATTTATGTCTGAATGTTTCTCATTAGACAGTGTCTCCCTAAAGAAGTAGTAAAAGAAGGAACTGAAGATGAAAAATTATATTATCATGAATTGTAGGTTACTTCTCTAGGAACCTTCATCATTGCCAAACAGTTCATATAAATAGTCTATGGTGTATCATAACCTTGATATTTAGGTGATTCCATTTAATAAATAGCTTTAGTTTGCTAAATCTCCTGAAACCTGATCTTCAAGATAGCTTCTTATTAAACAATAATTTGTGGAGTATTCTTGAAGTCAAAACTTTCACTAGTTCATCTCTTACAACTGATAAAAACCACAGGTCTTAAGCCTCCTTTGACAAAATAAATAGAAATTATTGAATACTCTGCTTATCCCTGACTTGACAATGGTTTTGGTGATTAGAGATATTACTGCACAATCTCCATTGTTTGATAGTTTACAAAGACTTCCAATCAACATATGAACTTATGACATGTTTAGGCAGATGCAGCCTTTTGCTTGAATACTTCTAAACACAGTAGCTTGATATACAGAAATGCAGAAACAGACATACGGTAAGACAGTCTCTTCGAAGCAAAAAAGAATCAGAAAGCCCAAACAGTCTATACTCACTCAACCCTTAGATCAATATGATAAAGAAACCAATCAAAATTTGAGCCTCTGGACAAAAACTTTGAGAGTAATCCTTGTCTTCACCACTCTCTTTCATGAAAAACCAGCTCACCAATATGTTCTAACAAGTCAGAATCAGAGCACTAGACTACTAGACACGGTCAAGATATCTCTCCCAAGTCCCAAGCATTTCTTGCCAAACAAAAATCTTGTTGGTAAACTAGATACTTCTATATGACATTCTCGTTCCCCCTACCCTCACTTTGTTAACGTTAGAATAGAGGAAATAACATAACTTTTGGTCCTAAAGATCCATCATCAGAATCCTATGCTACAACAAAGCACAATTTAGAAAAGTTTTCTTAAAACTTTTCTTTTTTTTTCACTCTTCAAAAAGAAAAGTTTTAAGAAAGGGGGAAATGATGGTCTGAGTGGAAGAAAGATTCATATAAGCGAGACAAAACTGTGCTAAAACTAACGAACTGAATTGCATGCATAGCACCATTTACAAGTCCAGGATAGTAATCATTCATAGACTTCCGGTTACTCGCAGGTCGCAGCACTATGCTAAAATGCTTAAAAAGAAAACTAGTAAACCAGTAGATGGGGTCTCAAACCGAAAAAGTAGTCATAACAAATGATTCCAACAACTAATATATTCCACTGAATAGAACAACATGGCTAATGGATCCAAAGATGATCAACTTACCGAGTGTTCAATCTGAATTTCTTAAACATAGTCGCACAAACAATAGTATGTGCCTTCAAACTAAATCAATCGACAATTTAAAAACTAGATATATAATAAACAAGATTTGTGATTTTCACTGGAACGAGCTAGGGTTTAAAAAACAAGAGAAAAGCCCAGAAATGATTTTAATTCCTGATGTTTGAGATGTTCTAGACTGCCTTCCCAATACCAATATTTTCGCATCAGATAGACGTCGACATATGCAGAAATTAAAATATAAACACAAATACCATAAACAACGAAAAACCCTACCTTCACAAAAAACGAAATAAAAAGAAATGGGATATCAAAGAAGTCCCAACAACGAGAAGCATAACTCGAAAAAGAACTGAGATTTACCAGGAAAAGGGTAACAAACACAAAGCTTAACCCAGTTCTAATCTGCCTGTTCCGAATTCAGCAAGATATTTAACAGGAATAGGGTAAAAATATAAGAAGAAATGCAGCCAGCACTAACCTGCCGCACCGAAGTCCACTTCATATGTGCAGAATGCATGGATTGGTTCTGTATACAAGAATGTTTGACCTTTGCTCTTTCACCAACAACCACTTCCAAAACCGAGTTAGCCCAGTAATACCTATCACTATTGCCTTCTTTACTCACAAATTCTTCAATTATCCCAATTTCTCCTCCCTCCTCCACCACCACCAACACCCTGGGATTTGAAAGTGGCAACTTTTTAGACCCTTTCTCTCCTCCTTGAACTGAAACATATCTCAAGTTAACTGGATTTTCTACTCTAACCCCGGCAGGAACATAAACAACAGCAATATCTGGCGCCCCCAACCCATTAATTGACCAAAACAAGTCACCCCAATGAAAATCGTCCATTAATTCAAATACCCTTTTCGAAATTTTACCTGTAGAGTCACTTGCTAGGTTACCAACAAAAACATCATCAGGCAAAATTGAAAAATTAGAAGCAGAATTCAAGACAAATCCATCAGCAATAACGAGATTGGTGACATCAGTATCCACAACACTGTTTGTCACATGATCTAACTCTGGTGGTGAAGCTATTGGATATATGAGGGAATTCTTGATAAATGAAGTGTCAGTGAATCTAAAGGGCTCATCTTTACGTGAGGGCCAATAAGTGGACAAAAGGGATTCAGAGGACGAGTCTCTGAGTTTCTGGAGAGAAGGAGAGGGAGAAGGAGGGATAGAATCTTCAAGGGTTTCCGCAAGCTGGAGAACAAAAGGGTCAGATAAACTGGCTCGTGTGGTAGGTAGCGCGGTAGCAGAGAAGCAAGTTCTGAACTTGGGTTTTGGTTTGGGTTTAATTCTGGGTGTTAAGGTAGAGTGCGTGTGAAACTGGGTTGTAGATGCTAAAGCAGACATGTATAGAGCTTCTTAGTAACAAAAACAAGGTATATGCAGAAGAGGAGAACCTGTCTGTCAGTCCACGTGATCTCTGTCTGGATCTCTCCCACTCTCTCTCTTTCTCTCTCTCACACCCACCCGGATCTGTTCCCCTCTTTCTTTACGTTGTCTAAGAAGGAACAGAGGCTGCTTTCAACGCTGTCTAGTTCTGACCAGTTGAAGATTAAAGGCCCAGCTCCATCAAGCTTTTCTTTGGGATCTCAGATTCTGTTATTGGGCTGTTGGGAATATGAGTTTTTTAAGTATTTTCGTTGTCTTGTGAATATGAAACCATGACATACTCTTCACGTCATCAAAAAACCCTACCAATAGAAGAAAATGGGCCGAGCGCATCGCGGTTCGACCCGAACCCCTCTGCGACCTGGTGGAGGTGTCGTTATAGGCCGAAGCCCAGAGACTAGAGTATTAAGATTAACCGGAAGGAGAAGCGATTGGCTATGCCGACGGCGCTCTCGAGTGCGACGGAGAGTATGGTCTGTGTGGAGGAGTTTTAGGAAAAGTTTGAGAAGTCGAGGACTAAACAGTTTATTGAGGCCATGAAAAGGTAGGGATTGGACTGTTGCAGAAACAAGTGGAGAAGATGACGCTGAATGATAAATGACGGAAAGACTCACCAGACGTTAGTAACTAAGGCTAAACGTTGCGTTTAATAAGCGTTCAGGATTGTAGGTTACATGTTTATGCTTGTCAAATAGTTCTTATGCTTGTCAAATGGAACTTTGCAAAGGAAATTTTTATGATTGCCTTTTTAAACATATTGTCACAATTTGAACTTCATTTTGAATGTTATTACATATGAATGGAGTAAATAATATATGTTAACATCATGGAAATACCACCAAAGCTACATGAGAAATAAATGCCTAAAATAAAGTCTACGAAGAATCAAAACTTGAAGAGGATAGTCAACCCGTAAAAAAAAAAAGGAAATATTACACTGAGAACACTGCAAGCTTGCAATGAAATGTTGATTGTTTTCACTGTCATCCCAATATAAACTCCAACTAAAATATATGCACAACAAAATTTCTGCATTTAGTTGCATGACTGTTTTCCCTATGATCCACTCCAAGTCTGAGGATGATAGAGGTGCTTGATTGGCTACAGAAGTCACTGCTTCTTTTCCTCCTCTGTAACCACACTCAGGAACAACATATGGGAAATCACTGCAAAAAGATGTTGAAGATCTTTCTCAATGTTTTTGCACAGCTCCAGTTTTATTTTCTTTTGTGTCATGTAACTAAATTGAGAGAAGTTGGATACAGGAGAAGATAGAAAGTGTTACCTGCCCCACATGACTCTATTGGCACCAAAGGTGGAGACAACCTGGGAGAGAAGAGGTGCCAAATCTTGATACGGAAATGAGACTCTTGAGAGCCTGAAGAGGGCACTGAATTTTATATATACCTGCCCAATTTAATGTAATGGAAATGAAGAATTTGTTACTTCAATATACTGATAAAGTTCTTTAGAGAAAGCAATTCATTATCAGTCCTTACTACTAAACGAGAATGCTACAATGTTGCAATCAATTACATTTTTCCAGTTTAGTTGAGAAGCTTTATGGTGGAGACCTAAAACAGAAAGTTTTGAATATGGGATAATTCTGCAGTTCTCCAATAGAATAGAGTGTGCCTGGTACTCCTAACATTGCCCATGTTATCGTGGCTAAATTAGAAATGTATAGACTTTTACCTTGCAAAGGGCAGGATTATATGGACAAAAATGGGGCATCAAAAACCAAATATAAATGAGCATACCTGTGGAAATTTGGAAAGCTTTAGCATCTCAGAGAAAGTAAGACTCTCTTCATCATTTCTACAGGAAAAATAAGATCTCCACCACGTCAGAAGCTGAAGACCACCATCTACTCAAAACCTACGTTAGTGGCTTGCAGAAACCCAAATGATCAAGTAGTACCACTGTAGAAGGAAATTCTGTGCACAATTCTTGGATTTCTGAAATATGAAGAAGCAGACCCTGAAATAGTATATATATCGTAGATATCAAACCATAAGTTATTTAGGGTGGTAATGTGATAATTCAATTGGACGCAAATATGATGGCTTTCATGCACAAGAGAATTACGGTACCTTCATACACATGAAACCAACTGGTACAGCAAGTTCCCCTGCTTTAGAAAATATTGCCTTCCCAACATCATTGGTCATCTACAAGTATAGTCAAATATAATTAGTTGATATCTTTTCTCATTATGCCTAGTATGAGCTTTGATATATGGGAGATACAGTCATGACTTCTTAAGATGTTCCAGAAAAGAATGATAAACATGGATCTTGTGGGCTAGAAGATATGATTTTCTTGACCTAGATCAAAACTATCCCACCACTGTGCTTCATTTTGTACTATTAAAATTTTTCATTGATGACAATTATGGATGCAAGGAAGCTGGTATTATGGTAAATTATTCATAATCCAGAAATTTTACATGACGATCCATTTAGTTGAGGAAGTAGGTTGCCACTGTTGTCTTTTCATAAGCATACCGCATATATACAGATGAAGCTAAATATTGGCAGCATGACGGCAAAGTAGAAACATTTACAATCAGTTACTAGTCATCAGCCATAAATTTCGAAGGGCATCCTCAACAAGCAGGCAACATAAAGACACAGAAATTCTGGGTTATAAAAGCTTACCTCGAGTAAGAAATCTACATGTCCATTCAAGGTCGGTTCTTGACCAAGAAAGTACGGATACCTCACTGCAGCCTTTACAATGAAACAGCCCCACCCATCATAGAATGATACAAGAATACCAAGATAGATAACGATTAGAAAGGAGATATTTAAAATCTCTTCTTATTCGTGGCAAGAGAATGCAGCTTAAGTTAGCTTTTGAAATGAAACGAAACAAAAACCATTTTTTGGGATGAAAAAGGAACAGAAGATTCAAGGGAATTACCTCCTGAGGAGAAGCCCAGACGTGGAGATGAGAATCAATGATCTTAACAGAAATTGCGTTGCTTCCACTGGCCATTGTTGTTGATGAAACTTGAATCCTTGCTTTAATAGGAAATGGCACAGCAACTGAAGTATGTGAAGAATAGGAGTACTGGGGGAGGGCTGACCCTGAAGTTATTAGCGGCTTCAGCGGAGACGAAGCAGAGGGAAGAAGGAGAGCTGGACGTGAATTAGGTTTTTCAGTCTGTAATTGACGAGGGTATTTTTTACATTTCCAGTTGTTGTCCGTAAGACAAGTTTTTCTGGGAAAGGAACAAAAATTTTTATTCTTATTCTACGAACACGGAACAAAAAATAGGTGAGGACATTAAAACAAACTGAGGACAAAACTTTTGTATCCTCGTCATCCGTCCTCACCCCGAGGACGGTAACCAAATGCAAGGCAAGTTTTTCTCCATAATCCAAACATATAACGTATAGCGTAAAATTACAAATATTTATGTGTTTATATGTATGTATAAAGGAGCTGAAAGCCTTAACTAGCTATAATAATAAAATTATATACTACTGTAAATTAGGGAACATTTGGTTTGAGGGTTTAGAAATAAAGGAATTGAATAATTGTAAAATTTAGTTTTTGCTTTGGGATTTTCAATTTCAAGGGAATGGATTTATTCCATTAAATTTGGGAATCCACTAAACCCTCTAAATGAGGTAGGTATCAAGTTTTCATTTCAATCTAATAGTTACTATTTATACCCCTCCCCCACATAAACAATTTTTATTCTTAATTATATTATTAAACTCATCGTCATCATTTTCATCATCATCATCATCATCATCATTATTATTATTATTATTATTATTATTATTATTATTATTTATTATAAATTTTCAACTTATTATTATTATTATTATTAATTATTATTATTATTATTATTAATTATTGTTATTATTATTATTAATTATTGTTATTATTATTATTATTATTATTATTATTATTTATTATAAATTTTAAACTTATTATTATTGTTATTATTATTATTACCATTATTACGATGATGATTATTATTATTACTATTATCATTATTATTATTATTATTGTTATTATTATTATTATTATATGAAATTAATTATATTATTTTTATTATTTATTTTATTATACAAAATTAATTATCTTGTTGTTATTATTATTATTATTATTTATTTTTATTATACGAAATTAATTATCTTCTTTTTCTTATTATTATTACTGTAATAATAATAGTAATAATAATAATAATAATAATAATAATAATAAATTAATTAATTAATTACTGTTGTTGTTGTTATACTTCTTTCGGTGTTTATGTTTGAAGCAATTTGATTTCTAAGGATATAATCATCATAACGTGAAAACTGTACATAATTATAAAATGATTTTCTCTTTTTATTTTTTACAATAAATCCATGTTTATAATATTATTACTAATTCTGTGAGCACTCATATTCGTTAACGTAATAGCTACCTTTAATTTCAATGTAGAACATTTAATTTCAACGTAGAACATTAATTTCAATATGAGCACTCATTTTTTGATGTTGTTTTATGCTTTATATTTCATTTTAAATATGATATAGAAAAATGGTATTATATTATCTTTCATTCCTATTAATGCAACAAACCAAACAACATTATTGGTATTAATACAGAAACCCAAGTTACAAACCAAACATCAATTTTTTTATTTTTCATACTCATTCTCATTCTCTTCTACTATTATACTCATATTCATACCCAACTCTGTGCTCAAACCAAACGCTCCCTTAGTAACACCAATATAAATAGGAAACAATAAATATAAGATAGTAAAATTAAAAAAGTCAACGAATCTCAGTGCACAAGGCTCCTCATTTTGTGAGGATAACAGGAGGGACATCAATTATACACAGCCTTCTTTTTGCATCTTTACAAAGAGGTTATTTCTATAACCGAAATCTATGACCTTCCAGTTACAAAGGAGCAACCATCAGGAGCAAAACTTTTACTAGTTAATCTCTTACAACTGATAAAACCACAGGTCTTAAGCCTCCTTCGGCAAAATAAATAGAAATTATTGAATACTCTACTTATACCTTTACAGTGGTTTTGTTACTGCACAATCTCCATTGTTTGATAGTTTACAAAGACTTCCAATCAACATATTGAACTTATGACATGTTTAGGCAGATGCAACCTTTTGTTTGAATCTTCTAAACACAATACCTTTATGTACAAAAATGTAGAAACAGATATATTGTAAGACAGTCCCTTCAAAGCAAAAAAGAATCAGAAGGCCAGTCCATACTCGCTCAACCCATTGATCAATATGATAAAGAAACCAACCGAAATTTGAGCCTCTGAAGAAAAACTTTGAGAGAAATCCTTGTCTTCACCACTTTCATGAAAAACCATCTCACACTCTAACAAGTTATCAAAATTGGTGCACTAGATTACTTAGACATGGTCTAGATATCTCTCCTAACTTCCAATCATTTCTTGTTAAACCAAAAATCTTTTTGGAAGAAAGGTTCATATAATCGAAACAAAACTGTACTAAAACTAACGAACTGAATTGCATGCATAACACCATTTTCAAGTCCAGGGTAGCAATCATTCATAGACTTCCGGTTACTCACTACAATACGCTAAAATGCTTGAAAAGAAAACCAGTTAACCAGTCGAGGGGACCGAAAAAGTAGTCATAACAAATGAATCCAGCAGCTAATATATTCCACTTATTAGAACAACGTGGCTAATAGATCCAAAGATGATCAACTTACCGAGTGTTCAATCTGAATTTCTTAAATATAGCGCACAAATAAGAGTATCTGCCTTTAAAATAAATCAATCAACAACTGAGTTTAACCCAGTTCTAATCTTCCTGTTCTGAATTCAGCAAGTTATTTAACAGGAATAAAGTGAAAATATAAGAAGAAATGCAACTAGAACTAACCTATCGGACCAAAGTCCACTTCATGCGTCCAGAATCCAAGGATTGGTTCTGTATGCAAGAATGTTTGACCTTTGCTCTTTCACCAAGAGCCACCTCCAAAACCAAGTTAACCCAGTACAATAAAACTTCGATAAATTAATAATCTCGATTAAATAATAATTTTTTTTGGTCCAGATTTGGACCAATGGAATAAAATAATAATCTTGCTAAATGCATAAGATAATAGTTTTTAAAAAAAATTTATTAAGGCCCATTGAAAATATAAAATAATAATTCATTAAATAAGTATGAAAATTACATATATAATTCATAAAATAAAGGACTTCCTAAACAATTTTTATTTCAAATTTTATGCTTTCCTAAAATATGTATTTATAGTCAATTGATTCTTCTTTTCATGCAAAATGAATTCAATTTCATCTTTAACTTTTTGGAGGACATAAACAATATTTGACAAATACTCTATTGGCCTTTTAAGAACATTTGATATTGTTGATTGACTAATAGAGAGATCAAACTTTTGTTGAATCCATTGTTGCAAATCTTTTTGACTTGAAGAGGGATGCTGATTTTTGTACTCACATAATGCTTTTCTCATATCATCAGTTAGCGTAGACTTTTTACACCTTTCAAATGAGTAGCCATGGAAGAGAAGATATAATATATAAATTTTTATATTTTGGTATATGAAGTTAATGTATGTATCTATTTATAAACTCTATACAGTATAGTGTACTTGAAACAATTCACAACACTTCATATTCTAACATTTTATATTCTAATGTACCTACATGCACTCTATTTTGAATCACGCTAATCTAAGATTAATAAACTTATTTTTGGCAAGATTAATAAACTTAGATACAATGCACCATAATTAATTAATTGTTTATTTAATTTTTTAATTACAGAAAAATTAATTGTTTAATTTGACAAATATAATGTACAAAATAAAAAATTATTCTATAAATTAATAAATATTAATTTATCGATAAATTAATAAAATATTCATTTATCGATAATATTGGATCCCGAATCCGAAACCCAACTACTTAATCCGAAACCCTCATACTTATATATGATTATAAACTCAATTAAAGTCTTTAGACTAAATCTTGTAAGATTTACATTAATTTCCGTCAATAAGAATGATTTACTTTAGGGCCCAAGCTCAAATAAAAATTCCATGACTCTAGACTAATTGGAATCAAAAATTATTTCAATCGGAATTCCATCTAATTGCTTCACTTTGATTGAATCCAAGAATTCAACTTAATCCCGAAAGCTCTCGAATTTGCATAAAAAGGTAGGAGAAATTGCTTGAAAACTAATGCTTCAAAAACTGAGTCAAACGGAGGTCAAACGAATAAGTTATAAACTAAAGAGTGACCTTTATCGTTTTGCAAACATAAAAATTCCAAATGACATAACTTTTTGCCTAGAACTCGAAAATGTGCGAACTTAGCGCCAAAATAAAACTGAAGGAAACCTTTATAACTTTCAAGAGAATGTAAAACCTGATTTGGCCATTAAGGAGGTCCAAAGTTGCTTTAAAGTTTCAGCCCATTTGGAACATTTCCTAAACAAGATCAAAAGTCCTAACTAAGATCAAAAGTTTGAAAATTCATATCTTTTAACAAAAGAGTTGAAAAATGACATATTTTACCTCATTTTAAAGATAACAAGATGATCTACATTTCTCATGAAGAAAGCAAAAATTGAAA
>JAOQMR010000001.1:20882519-20898324 GCA_027563865.1 Erythroxylum pelleterianum | reverse complement strand
CGTCGTTGGGAGAAGACAGCAAGGAGTCGGGGAAGAATAGGCTGAAAGAGTTGGACAGAAATGTAAAAAGTTTGTCGAGTGTGCCGGAGTCGGGGACACGTTGTCCCTGTCCTCCCTTTTTGGGAGATACAGAAATTCAGTGTCTCTGTCCTCCGGAGTCAGGGACAAAAAGGAGGGAGACGTCAACCAAACATGCAGGGGGCAGGATTTTTTTGTCCCCGTCCACTGTCCCCACTCACGAGGACAGTAACCAAACGGGGGGTTAATGTATGGGGCATTACCTAAATTATAATTTTCATTTTATTACATTAGAGTTTTTCATGTTTGTTTTTTTTTAATTTAATTTTTTGTATTTTAAAGATCTAAAGATCTAAAATCCATTTCTGCAAAATAATTTGTAACTCTAGATTAGGGTTACATACGTCTCTATATATGCACTATTCATATGGTTTTGGCGTTACGTAAAAATAATAATTTTAAATTTTATTTTAAATAAAAATAAATCAATAAATATGATAAAAGTAATCACGTGGTAATATGATAACTTTTAAAATAAATAAAATTATAAAAAAATTAATTATAATTTTTTAATAAAATAAGATTTTGTTTCTATTTCCCATAAATAACAAAATCAATCTAAGACAACAGAAGGTCAAGATGAATTAGGCTTGATAAGCAACGGTCATCAAGAGAAACTGGCGGGAATTAGAACTGTTAGGTGTGAACTGGCTCAACTGATGTGGGCCAGTGCTTGTGGAATTTTGCGGTTCGCTTCAGACAAGCAATCTACGCACCACTTTCGGTGTTCAAAAATTTTGTTCCTGTCGCCACTCTCCCTAATCCCATATATAAACGCTCCTTTGCCACCTCTGTTTTTACTCTACCCAGCTCAGCTCTCTCTCTTTCCTCATTCATCGCCATTCTTCTCTTGTTTTAGCTTATTGAAATTTTTTTAGTGCCTTCCCCGGCAGAATTTCCTGTTTTTTCAGAGATTTTGAATGATTTTCTCTTCTGGGTATTGCAACAGGTTCAAATTTTGGAAGTTTTAAGTAGTCCTTGTAAGTTGTGGCGGACATTTAGCTTCTGGGTAGTGAGTTCAAGTCAAGTTTCCTGTTCATTTCACCATTAAAGTTTTCATTACATTTTGAGTGGGGTGAGGGGGGGTTGTGGTAATCTGAATCATAAGAGTTCACGTTCCGAAGAAGATGATTGTGTTGTTCAATGGGTGCATTCTGTGGAAGTTGTACCTAATCCTTGGAAAGAAACCTAGTGTTGATAAAAACTTCTATTTTTGGATTTTCCAGATCTTTAATAGGTATAGTCTAGGCACTTAGCAACGAACCTTTCACATCTCTGATCTGTTTTTATTCTGCTTCCTCTGTTTCTGCTATTCCTTTTACAACTGAGTTTTAGATAAGTGAGGTGGATTGTGAAAATGGGAGGGGCTTCGTTGCCGCCAGGGTTTCGGTTTCATCCAACTGATGATGAATTGGTTGGATATTACCTTCAAAGAAAAGTTCAGGGGCTTGAGATCGAGCTTGAAGTTATCCCCGTGATTGAATTGTACAAGTTCGATCCATGGGAGCTTCCAGGTACTCCTCTAACAAATCCTTTTTTGCAGCATAATGAACCAAAAATCTAAATATTTTATACGAATTCTGTTATTGGTTTGGCTTCACATTCCTTTCACTGTCATTGACTGGGAATTTAAGACTTGGTTGCCATTTGTGAACTTGCAGAGAAGTCATTCCTTCCCAAAAGAGATATGGAATGGTTTTTCTTCTGTCCAAGGGATCGAAAGTACCCAAATGGTTCAAGAACCAATAGAGCCACTAAAGCTGGCTATTGGAAGGCTACTGGTAAAGACAGGAAAGTTGTGTGCCAATCATCAGTCACTGGGTATAGAAAGACTCTAGTTTTTTATCGTGGACGAGCTCCTTTAGGGGATAGAACAGACTGGGTAATGCATGAATATCGCCTCTCAGATGATGTTTCTCACGGATCACCAAATTTTCAGGTAACTTCAAATTTTCTTGCATAACACCAGAACTAGCCCATTCTTCTTCACTACAGAGTTTATGGTAGTTCAGCAGACTCACGTCGTTACCGTGATACTTGCCCTCCAGGGAGCTTATGCTTTGTGCCGCGTAGTTAAGAAGAATGAACAAGGGCACAAAGTGAGTGATTCACAGGCTGAAGAGTCTAAAACCAAGAAAAAAGTATCAAACAATGTTGAATTCACCTCAACTGAAATAGCAGCAAATGAGCCGGTGGCCATCTCTGGGGATGCTTCTTCTCAGGGGAGTTTCTTGCATAATGAGGATCGTTATTCCAGTCCTCTTACTTCTCCTTATCAAGATGCACCAATGGCGGAGCTCGAACCTGCTTCACTGGGGAGCAATCCTTCAAACTTTTGGGTCTCTTCGGATTTGATTCTCGATTCCTCCAAGGTATAGAATGACTAAGAAGGTACTTTAGAACTTGATGGTTACGACATACATGTTTCTTCTAACATGATTGCCATTATGGTCGAATGTAGGATTACACTCAAGTACATGATTCGGTATCTGAACATTTTCCTCAGTATGAATACCAAGGCTCAGTGAACCAATGGCTGCCATATGAGCACACAACAGAGTTCTCTTCAAGTTCAGGATACTCGAATTTCACCGAACCTACAGATGATCTTAGTCAGATTGGCTACATATCACCCTACTCGGGACACGGAAACATGGGATTTTATGGAAATGAGGACATGGCTTACAAAGGTTATGATCCGACCAGTTCAGTAAGATACGCAAAACAATTTTAAGAAAAGAAAGGAGAGATCATAGTGGCTCTTTTTTTTTTTGCGATGCAGGGTCTGAAACTTGTGATCAAGCTCCAATATGCAGACAAGCAAGTGGAGATGGAGGTTTAGGGGAATATTATGGTGGTCTTTGGTTGCAGGAAGACAATATGATAATCAGGATATAGTAATCTACCTTGAGTATGGAGTATCATAAGAGAGAGGGTTCCCCAAGACAACACTTTTTAACGTTTGTTCTTGGATGGGGAAATAGGTGTTAAACTGCTATGTTAAAGACTAAGTGGAGCTAAGAATCTATTGCATTGGGGTGGTATAGTAGCTAAATGTAATCCTTCTTGTTTATGTTGTTATAATGTACTCCTCCTGGTTGTCATCACTTTTTAGACATTGCACCAGGACTGGATTTGGTTATCTTCAATTTCATGAACTTTCTTTTGCTATTATGGCCTTATAAATAGTACATGTTACTTTTCCATAAATCTGAACTTAATTATCGCATCTGCTGAGTAACCCACCACAATCCGCAAGCACAAGAGATTCAAGAACCGTATGATATGAACCATTTTTGATCTTCAGTCCTTTCCTTTGCATGAAGGCTTTCAAAATCTCATTTGACTGTAAGTCTCGAGCAATGGATAAATTATTTGCAAATTTCCACTGTTCTCTAATTGATTATTTGGGTATATTATCAGATGACACAAATTCATGACAATGTGTTCCATTCTTCTGCAGAATCTTAAGAAAAGACTTATTTAATCTCACCTTAACAACACTTTCCTTAAAAGCTTATTAACCATACAGGCCCTTTTCATGCCACCCCAACTGACATTATCCAAGAATAGATTCTGCCACCCCCTATTCCTTCATCAAAGCGACCTACCTACCTTCCTTACATAGCTTTGTGGTTAAGGCCGGCGTCTTTGCTTCCATCAAAGTGATGAACACATCATTTGTTAATTCAGAAAAAAAATTTCTTTTCACCATATTCCCCACCAGGGAAAGTTTGAAACAGAAAAAGGAAGTGCACCATGGAATAAACAAGTGCATTTATGAGCAATTAGCTATTTTCAGCATCTTCTTCCTTTTCTCTTTTCATTCTCTTTTTTCTTACAAAGTAATGTAGTTTAGTGTAAAATCAAAGTAATTTATACCAGCAGAAAGCCCATCAAAGAACCGTCCTTTCTTTTTTTCAAGTGAAGCATTCATATTTTCATACATACATCCATCTTAAGGTTTAAAATAATGCATCTATAAGTACAACTATAAGGTGGTCATGATGCACCTTAGTATAAACTAGCAATTTTAGGGCTACAGAAAACTAAGACTTCTTGGACAGTGGCCCTAGATTCATCTCCAAATATGGACTCTTTACCATCCTCCCTCTTAGCATATGACAGTCCTAATCTAGACTTGGCTTGCCTCAGGTCACCAATACCCGAATTGGTATCTGGCCCAGCAAACCCGCCCATGACAGGTGCTAGTGGAGGACCAATGAGGAGCCCATCAGCCCCAAACTGAGGCCCGCCCCGAGCATAATCGAAAAGAGCTGCACCACTGCCACCAACCTTGGGTAAGATGATGGTGTCAGTTTTCTCGTCACTTTCCCAATAGAAAAGAAATGCATCAAACGTGTCATAGTAATCGTCTGTGCTTCTGTAGCCTTCAGGGTTAAAGGCTCCAAACTTGAAGGACTTGTCTGTATAGCCTATAATCACGCATGGTCCCTTGAAGTCGCTACAATTATGGAAGTTCGTTGCACTAAACCCATCTATGGTGGCTTTGTAGCAGCACTTGAGCTCTTTACCTGCACGAATCTATGTGAAGTTTAGGTGAACTAGTAATCAAGTTAGGCCCTGAAGTTTGGTTTTTGTTTATAGTTTCAACGGACAAAGCTTTCTTATCCTATTCCTAGGTAATGAAGAAGACAAAAACATGGTGTTTAGAATATGAAACAAGAGAGTACCCCTTAAGAATGTCGTGTCTACAAGAGAAGGAGAGAAGGGCAGATCAACTTCATGGTACTTAGGTTGCTGCTTTTCGATATTGTTTCTTCTGCCTAAGTTCCATCCAAATATACTGTGTGTCTGTGGGTTTCTCGTCCATCCATAGTGCAGAGAATTGGAGATACAACAAGCCATCTACATATGACCAATCATTCACAAACAACCCCTTAGAGATTTATCTTATCCTTCTGCACTTGTCCCGTTGCCCCCACCACAAATGACCTGTAGCATTTGTATTTGTTGAGATATTGAGACTTTCTTAGCTGATTTTGTGGAGGAGCTGCAACAGATTTTATTGATTTGTTTTTTTTTTCAAATATCTGTATTGTTCCTTAAATCAAGGGATTTTATTAGTTCAAATAAGTTGTTAGTTTTTTAGCTAAGATTTATGCTGTTTTTTCTCAAATGTTAGTTCAATCTTCTTGTATTTAAATGTATCAGATTAATGAACTTCGTATGCTGATTGAGCAACATTTTCGTCTACTTTATTTGGTCATTCTCTACAAATAGTACCAAAGCCTTCTTCTTAAGAGGCTGTGAGCTTTTTTACAAATTTTTTGGCTGTAAGAGTTTAAATACTTAGAGTTTTCTTAAACACTTGTGAGATTTGAGAGTTAAAATACCTGAGAGATTGAAGGTAATGAGAAGGTAAAATCTGTGAGATTGTTAACTCTCAAAAGAGAGTTTAAAATGCTTAAAATGAAGGATGAGGAGACCGTAAAGGAGTACTCATCAAAGCTCATGCAGCTTGTGAATCAAATTCGATTGTATGGTGAAGATTTCAGAGACTCTAAGGTGGTAGAGAAAATGTTAATATGCTTACCTATCAGATTCGAGTCCAAGATGTTAGTAATTAAGGAGCCTTATGACTTGAAAACCTTATCAATTGCTGAACTTACCAGTAAGTTGCATGCACAAGAACAACGGACCTCTAAGAGGCTAGAGGAAAACACAGAAGGAGTATTTTTGGTGCAGCACAGAAACAAGAAAAATGATGATAATGGTGGTAAGAGATCCAATGGTAATAAGCAAAACAAAGGCAAGGCTTCGGCAGAAAGTTCAAAAGAGCCTCACAAAAATGGCTAAGTTCCCACCTTGTGGAACTTGTAAAAGAACCAACCACCTCGAAAAAGATTGATGGTACAAAGGTAAGTCTCAATACCAATGTAGATATTGCAAACAATATGGGCATATTGAAAGGTATTATAGATTGAAGATGGCTCATTCAGAATAGAAACCCAAAGAGCAGGCGCATCGTATTGAAGATGAACCAGAAGAGCATTTGTTCGTGGTTACTACCACCTCTCCATCTCCTCAATTCAATGTCTGGTTTGTCGATAGTGGTTGTACTAGTCACATGTCTGGCGATGTTGCAGTGTTCACCTCACTTGACAAAGCTTACAAAACTACTGTCAAATTAGTAAATGGAGATCGTTTGCAAGTTGAGGGCAAAGGTACTATCACTATTACCACTAAATAAGGTACTAAGTTTATTTCTGGGGTTCTTTATGCTCTGTGACTTGATCAAAATTTGTTAAGTGTGGCTAAATTGTTGAAGGAAGGTTATGTTTGTCATTTTGAAGGTGCAATGTGCACTATTTTTGATCCTCATGGATGTGAGGTTGCAAATGTGGGAATGGTAGATGATAGTTTTCCTTTGGATTTTAACATGGCCAAACAACATGCTTATAGAATTAAAACTGATGAAAGTTTATTTTGGCATAGAACGTTTGGCCATTATAATCAGAAATCTCTAAAGTTTATGGAAGATAATAATATGGTGTTGGGTATGTCTAAACTTTCAGTAAGTGATGATGTTTGTGAGTGTTGTCAAAAGGGTAAGATGCACAAAAAGGCCTTTTCTTGCAAGAAAACTTGGAGAGCAACCACCAAACTAGGGTTAGTTCATATTGACATATGTGATCCAATAAGCGTTCCATCTCTTAATGGAAGCAAATATTTTATCTTATTCATTGATGATCTCACAAGAATGGTTTGGGTGTATTTCATGAATAAAAAATCTAATGTTTTCTCCATTTTCAAGAAATTCAAAGCTTTTGCAGAAAATCAAAGTAGCTGCAATATCAAGATTTTGAGATCGGACAATGGTATGGAATACAACTATGGTGAATTTCAATTTTTTTTAGGCTGTTGGTATCAATCATCAATTGACAACACCTTACTTACCACAACAAAATGGTGTTTCGGAAAGGAAAAATAGAACTGTCATGGAGATGGCCAAATGCTTGTTGCTTAAGAAGAATTTGCCTAAAAATTTATGGGCTGAAGCTGTGAATACATCCGTATATCTTCTAAACAAACTCACAACAAGGTATGTGGAAGGTATGACACCTTATGAAGCTTGGTTCGACTCAAAACCATCCGTAAAGCACCTGAGAGTTTTTAGTTCAGTGTGTTATGTTCATGTGCCAGCTACAAAAAGAAACAAATTGGATGGGAAGGCAGATTTGGGTATTTTCCTAGGCTATACAGCCCAGACTAAGGGATACCGTGTCTATAATGTGCAAAAAAAAGATATTATAGTTTGCAGAGAGGTTGAGGTGGATGAATGTGCTTTTTGGAATTGGGAGAAGGGTTTACTCGAGAAGAAATATGATTTTTCCCTTTAAGTTTCTATCTCCGAGAAAGAACAAAATGTGTCTGCTGCGAATAATGGTGAAAATTTTGACTCAGAACCAAATTCTCCAGTTTTGAAGACAAAAACTCTTTCAGAAATATACGAGAGGTGCAATATGGTTGTTTCAAATCCAATTGATTTTTTTAAGCTTCCAAATGTGAAATATGGCAAAATGCAATGAAGGAAGAAATTGCAATAATTGAGAAGAATCAAACTTGGGAGCTCACCACTAAGCCAAAAGGTAAGAATGTTATTGGAGTTAAATGAGTTTATAGAACTAAATTAAACCCAGATTGTAACATCCCATTACCTGCGGGGAGGTTAAAATATCAAATATGAAAGAGTATTGCGAGATTAGAAATGCATTGCATACTAATGCATTATATGATATACGCATATGCGTGAATAGTTAACTTTTGCACATGAAAATAATTGTACATGCATTCATGGATAATTCCGAGTATAATTGAATTATGATGTGATACTATTGAGAATTTATGAAATTGTTATATCAAAAATTTAATTGGTGAGTGTAATTGTAAATTTTGAACTCTGGTGAATTTTAGGAATAATTTCCGAAAGTGTTGATTTTTATTGGATTATGAAAAAGGCCAAACTGGCAAGTAAATTGATGTATGGAAAAAAGAAATAGGAATCAAATGATATTGGAGAATTGTAAAAAATAACTTTGAAAACTTCGGAGATTACTTTAGAATTTGAGAGATGATGATATTGAAATTGTTAGAGACATATGGAGTAAAGTTGAATTGTGTTAAATCGTCTGAGAGACGAATCCTTAAAGTCTTCCAGCGTCTGTTATTAGTTGAGTCCAACTCCAACTAACTGACGTTTTAGTACATTCTTCAATTACTTCATCTGAGTCTTGCTTGGACGCGTGGACTTCGTCTATGTCTTGCTTAGACACATGTACTTCATCTGCGTCTTGCTTGGATGCGTATACTTCATTGTCTTGCTTGGACGCGTGTACTTCGTCTATCTTGCTTAGATGCGTCTACTCCGTCCGATTGCATTGCTTTGCTTAGATGCGTCTACTCCTTCCGATTACATTACTCTACTTAGATACGTCTAATTGCTTAGATGCGTCTACTCTATCCAATTACATTGCTCTGCTTAGATGCGTCCACTCTATCCGATTATATTTTTTTGCTTAGATGCATCTACTCCGTCCGATTACATTACTTTGCTTAGATGCGTCTACTCTGTCTGATTTCATTGTCTTGCTTAGGTGCGTCTACTTCGTCTGATCATCTCACTGTGTCTGATCACCTCTGACTTAGCCTACTTCGTCTGATCATCTCAGACTTAGTCTGCTTCGTCTAATCATCTCAGACTTAGTCTCTGATTATCTCAAACTTAAGCTCTTCGTTTGATCAGTTTGATCTGTCTATGACTTAGTCACTCTGTCTGATCCATTTGCGGCTTAACCAATTTGTTTGATCCAACTTAAACGCTTCATCTTATTCATCTTTCACTTAAGTATCGTCTTGATTTGATGAATTGTGCCACGTGTATTTATCTGCACACTTAACAAATTCATCAAAACAGTTCACACACTTCCATTATTATTATTATTATTTGACTTTTATCAAAATCAATAGTCTTCTTAACTTACCATACCCATTTCACGTTTCTTTATATACTTGAAAGACTAAGTTACTTTTGGACTTAGTCTTTTCTTCAAAACTATCTTCTGCAAGCTTTTTCCTTTATGAACTTTTGATTCACCGAAACCTTGACTAGAGTTATATTTTGCTTTCATCTACCTTTTTCTACTCCAACTTCGTTATCTATTCATTTTTGCCTCAAGAAAAACCTAACTTAAACTACCTTCAAGATAATGTACGTGGGTGCATAAGAGTTAGGGTTTCTCGAAGTTTTTGAAGATTTTGGAGTTTTATCAAGTGAGTATTTTGTTAATCCTTTAGAATTGTTATTTTATGAAACAAAAATGGAGATTTATTGTCTTGTCATGAATAAGAGAAAAAATAGACATTTTACATGTTCACTGTGAATAAAAGATGGAAATGTGGATCTATGGGTTTTTTGTCTGAACACCCGAGAGAAATTGCAAACTGAATAGTCTTGTTTCCTTTGACCATAACTTCTTCTCTAGACATCCAAATGAGATGATTTTTAATTTGGAGTAAACTAGAGACATAGGGCTATAAATTACATGAAAAAGTTGAATTTTGATACAATCCCTAAGACTTTCAATTGCTGGATGGAAATTGAGCATCCGGTACTATTTCAGTATAAGAACAATAGACCCGAAATTTAGTTTTGGAACAATCTGAAAGTGATTCAATGAGTTATGAATTGTGATTTTAAAGGTTTTATTGAGTTATAAACCTAAGTATAAATTATACTCAGGTGAGTTTTACGAAAGGATTGATTATGTGATAAGGATAATGGAAAAATACCCGGGATTGTTATGAACATGCACTGTGCATATTTCATATACATATATGTGCATTTTTAAACACTTATAATTGTGCAGATTGTGATATATGTATATTGCTTGTTATAGAGGAGCAACTGGAACGTTAACCTCCAGACGTTGCCAGAACTTCCAGGCATTAGCTTCGGGAGCAACTTGTGAGTAACCTAGACAGTCTCACTCAATTAATTGTTTGATTTTATTATGTTTGAATTATTGAATGAATGTGAGTTGGTTGTGTTGATTCCAGACAATGAAGGTCCGATGGTTGTGATATGTGAATAAGATATTGAAGTGATACTTGTATGCGAATGTGACGAACTAAATGTTTCATGATACGATTGATTACGAGAGATGCATTCCATACATGAATGTATGATCAGATAATGAGAGTTGTGACCAGAGTAGTCACCGAAAAAGAGCTTAATGCTCAGATTTGTGAAAAAGAGCTTAAAGCTCAGAAAGTGTATAAGAGCCTAAGGCTCACTATATAAAATAAGCTCGGTATCCCCAACAGATATGGGATAGTTATCAATAAGCCCAGTATCCACAACAAATACGGGACATTTTATGCACTCAGTCACAACAACAAAAAAATTGAAAAGAGTCACATGAGCATTTCATATGCATTTTAATAAGCAGGTTTGATTGATTGAAATGCAAAATTGCCTATTCTTAAGTGAGAATGTGATATGTGATTAATTATGCAAAGATGTGAATAAATTGTTATATGTATTGATGTGATGTATGAATTGAGTGAACCATCGATGATGGTTACCTTATTGAGTTCGCAAAACTTACCAAAATTGAAATGTTGTCTTTTCAAGACCGAGAGTCGCTACCAGCAGTGTAGACTCGTGATTTGGGAAGAGAAGTCATGACTCAAAGGTCGGTCAGTTGGATTTTGGACAGATTAGATAGATTTTGTGTATTTCCTCTTTCATGTAGCACTTTTGTATTAGGCTTTCATGATGTACATGTAAAGAATGTTGAAAGACACATTGTAGACTTTCGATTTTTATGAAATGAAATGAGGAAATTTTGGTTTTTAAAATATTGTGAATTTCTTAAAGACGCTCATAAGAGAATAAGATATATGATGCCATGTAAAGTGAATGTTTTTATTGATCATAGCGTGCCATTATCATAGGTTATGTACTGGAATGTCCTCAGGGCGGGACGATAAGGAGGTGCTACATTTAGGTAGTATCAGAGCATGGTTTGGCATCCATAGGGATATTTAGGAATGTTAAGCATGAAATATCGTGAGAAATGCGGATAATGATTGAAGTTATTGTTTATTATAGGTCATCTGCCATAAGTGAGCAAGTAGGCGAACCAGCTAACATAAGATCGATAGGAGCCAGTAGGGAGTCCTCAGTACCTCGATCAGAGGAGATGCCTCCAAGAGTTCCCGAGAGAAGGGAGATGAGGTATGACAGGTTGCGGAAACAGGGGGCTGTAGATTTCTATGGCAGCATAGACCTTGTTGAGGCTGGAGCATGGTTGGAAAGGACTGAGAGAGTTCTGGATTAGATGGACTACGAGCCAGCCTAGAGATTTGACTATGTAATGTCCTTACTGTAGGGCCCAGCTTATCAGTGGTGGAAGACTGTCCCAGACAGTATCACTAGGCCTTGCCACCTGAAGTGGGAAGACTTCCTAAGGGTCTTCAAAGAAAACTACATGCCCAAAATCTACTTGGACCGGAATATGAAGGAGTTCTTAGATTTGAAGCAAGGTAGGATGTCAGTGGCAAAACATGAGATCAAGTTCAAAGAGTTGATAGGCTAGGCCACTGCTCTGATCCCTACAGAAGAGGACAAGTGTAGGAGGTTTGAGGATGGACTCAATATGGAGATCTGAACAAGACTAGCAATCTCCAACTTAAGCAGTTTTACCGAGTTGAGAGCTGCGTCAATTAGAATTGAGCAGCTGCTAAGAGAGAGACAAGAAGAGACTGGGCAAGGGTTTAGAGTGAAGAGGTCTAGTGAGAGTCAAGGTGGTTCTGGTAGAAGATTTAATAAGTGCCAGAACAGAACTTCCAGAGCACCAGCTGGATCTAAGCAGTCAGGATCCAGACAGAGGGGTGGTTTTGCACAGACTGGCAGTGGAAGAGGTACAATATAGAGTCTGTGGCCCCTGTGTGAACACTATGAGAAGAGGCACAGTGGAGAGTGCTGGAGACTAACTGGAGCTTGCCTCATATGCGACTCCTTTGACCACCAGATTAGGGATTGTCCTGATGCTAAGGGAGCTCAGTCTAGTATGAGTGGGAGATCTGGGAATGATGCTACGGTCCAGCAGAGCAGAGCTAGTGGATCCGGACATAGAGGTCGAGGTAGAGGCAGAGTGAGCTCTGGGAGTCCTTATGTCAGGACTGAGACTTGGAGTAACCGACCACAGTCCCAGGCCCGAGTCTATGCCATGACCAGGCAGGAGGCTCAAGACTCACCAGATGTTGTTGCAGGTGCGCTCCTTACTTATGATCATTAGGCATTTGCATTGCTAGATCCAGGATCTACACACCCCTTTATTGCACCGCATCTGGCATGTAGACTACATTGTGATAGGGAGATATTATAGTATGGACTTGAGGTGAGTACAGCGATAGGTAGTAGTACCATTATAGGAGAGGTTTGCAAGGGGTGTTTGATTCAGATTGATCAAGCAGAGTTAGAGGCAGATCTAATTATATTGCAGCTGAGAGAGATAGATATTATACTAAGCATGGATTAGCTCACTGCTCATAGAGCTATTATGAACTGCTACACCAAGGAGGTAGTATTAGAATCTCCTGGTCAGCCGAGGACAGCATTCAAAAGAATTAGTCAAGCAGTGCCAGCCAAGATGATATCCTTCATGAGTGCGTTGTGTAACACCCAAATACCCCCTGCGAGGATATATGGATGCCACCCAAGACAGTACAATCAAATCAGACTAGTTCACACACAACATCTCAAACAGTGCTTACACTACATCACACTGTCAGAAATAGAAATTCAAATTTATTACAGGCCCAAAAGTGTTAATTAAAAACATGTTCAACAATTAAAAAAAACAGACTCCTTTGGCCATTGCGGTTGACTTGTCCCAGTCCTTAATTTCCTCGCTCTGAACCTACACAGGATAAATCCACCGTGCTAAGCTTATAGCTTAGTGAGTAATCATTTATCTAATTAACCGATTTCTTTTCACAAAAATAATATAAGCATGCATTCAGAGATTAAAAATCAGGCAAAATGCACTTCAGAACATATTTTATCATTCACATAACAAAACAAATCAGAAGTCCATAAAACCAAGTGCATAAACAGAAGTCCATAAAACAGAAATGGGTAACAGGACTTATACAGAAGACCGAAGTCTCGACACTGAAGTGTCACAGTAGAGACCGAAGTCTCGATACAAATGTGTCCATATCAGAAGCCAAAAGCTCGACACCGAAGTGTCACAGTAGAGACCGAAGTCTCGACATCGAAGTGTCACAGTAGAGACCGAAGTCTCGACACCGAAGTGTCCATATCAGAAGACACCAAAGTGTCACAGAAGCGCTACAGACCCTTCTAGGCATGCCTATTTACCCACAACTCGGACAGAACAAATCATTTCAGACATTCATGTGCAATAAAATTAGCACTTCCAATAAAATAATCATGCAATAGTCGTCTTGGACGTTCATTGTCCGGAACAGTACACAAGCAGTACAGCACACATGAGCACTCGGACATTCATTGTCCGAAACAGTACACAATTCAGTACAGAACAAATCAAAGTGAGACCGTCCCGGGTCTCTTATATTTTATTTTATCCATATTACTTACTAAATTTATTTACCTGGGCTGTGTTATTACTTACAAACTTTACTGTCGGAATTACTTACTGAAATTACGGATTATTGACCTTAAATCGCCCTTACTATTTATTGCCTTGACGTTCCGGCAATATCTAGAAGCGGTCGGTCTATGCGTTCCTCTATCACAATTAACATATATACAAATTAATATTGGCCATAAATACATACGTAAATGCATGTTCATGACAAATTTCCGGGATTCTTATTACTACTGTTCATAAATATGTATTCCTACTGTTCACCAATACGTATTACTACTGCTCACAAATACGTACTACTACTGTTATAAATATGTACGGATACTGCTATTCACTATTCCCTGTGCACTGTGCACTGTTTACTGTGCACTATTTACTATTCACTGTTCACTGTTCACTGATCACTGGCACTATATACTATGCATCACTATGCACTATGCATCATTATGTACTATGCATTACTATGCACTATACACTATTCATCACTGTGCAAAATACTATTTATCATCGTCAACCTCCGAATTTTCGATTGCAACTTTTTTTTTTTCATATTCCTTCCTTTTCTTGTCAATTCTTTTAGCATCAACACTTAAAAACTAACCTATTTAACAAATCTAACCTATCAGAATCATTCAAATCTTCAAACATGATAGATCTAAAAATTTCCTTCCCCCTTTTCTCTTATCCATAAAACCATCCTTAACAGATCATAGATACCTATATGTCTCAACCAACACCAGAAAAGATTCATGATCTAAAGAACTAACCTCGTTATTTGCTGCAGAAAAGCAGATCGACAACACTTCGGTAGAGTTTCTCGAACGATCACAATAATTAAGGGATTTACAACCCGTATATATATTCGTCCAATTATTCCATTTTTACTATTTGATTACTATGGGATGAATAGTTAAAAACACACTTATGATTTCGGAATCAACTAAATCCCAGAAGTTTCAGACAACTTCTAAAAATTCACCAAAAATTTCGTCATAAAATAATGACTTCTAAATAATTGTTCAAAAATACAAAATACGTCACCAACAATTTCTAAAAATTATTGAAGTCTCCAAAAATTACTAAAAATATAGTAATATTGTCCAAATCAATCCGAAGTTTCATTACACCAATGTACCCGAAAAATGCCATGTATGTATGCCAAAATCTAACCCCTAATTTGGGGCATTACAACTCTTCCCTCCTTAAGGAATTTCGTCCTCGAAATTCATACATGATCCGAATCATTGCGGATACTGAGCCTTACTTTTCCTACCGATATATTATGCTTTTATACTAATTAACGGTAACCTCCAACGGCTATTAACGGTAACAACAAACGGTTAGTAACAGTAGAAACGACTAGTAACGGTAACAAAAAAACGGCTAGTAACGGTAACAAAACGGCTAGTTAACGGTCATATTTGTTCTATAAATAAAGATCATTCCTTCCTCTTTTCCTTTATCCCTACACATTCGTTCTTACCACAACAAGTAGTCTTGGAGAAAAATGTTGTCTGCTCTCGCAATTTTTTGTAGCATTATTATCCTTATGTATTTTTTGCTCTTTCTTAGTGTCGAGCTCAATGAGTTAGAGCGCAAGTTTGTTCTCTTATTAGCAATTCCTATGATCCCCATGTTGCTTATTGGCATAGCCTTTGAGCAAGGCATGTAATCTTGTTTTTGTAATGCACTCTCCCGTTGAATAAATGTTTTACTTATTGCTCTCTATTTAGTCGTCATTTTGATGAGGGCTTGATACCTCACGTCATTCGTGGAAAAAGTTCCAATATGATATGTAATATGTTCACTTTCACTTTCGGAATCAATAACACCAACATCAAATCCTATTCTACCTCTTACTAAAAGTTTCACGTCTTGTATCTAATACCACCGAATAGCATAGCAAATCACTATAGCCACAAAACTAATATTTCTTCACATACGTACATAATCATACCAGTCAATGATCCCAATAAGGAACCTCATAACCTCATATGAACCAATAAGGTTCAATTCATATCGTGCGATCATTAATCTCATCTTTCACGTATTCCCTATTGCAA
>JAOQMR010000001.1:20865095-20882419 GCA_027563865.1 Erythroxylum pelleterianum | reverse complement strand
ACACAATTCAGTACAGAACAAATCAAAGTGAGACCGTCCCGGGTCTCTTATATTTTATTTTATCCATATTACTTACTGAATTTATTTACCTGGGATGTGTTATTACTTACAAACTTTACTGTCGGAATTACTTACTGAAATTACGGATTACTGACCTTAAATCGCCCTTACTGTTTATTGCCTTGACGTTCCGGCAATATCTGGAAGCGGTCGGTCTATGCATTCCTCTATCACAATTAACACATATACAAATTAATATTGGCCATAAATACATATGTAAATGCATGTTCATGACAAATTTCCGGGATTCTTATTACTACTGTTCATAATCACTGTGCACTATTCACTAATCACTGTGCACTATACACTATGCATCACCATACACTATGCACCACTATGTACTATGCACTATTCATCACTGTGCAAATTACTATTTATCATCGTCAACCTCCGAATTTTCGATTGCAATTTTTTTTTCATATTCCTTCCTTTTCTTGTCAATTATTTTAGCATCAACACTTAAAAACTAACCTATTTAACAAATCTAACCTATCAGAATCATCCAAATCTTCAAACATGATAGATCTAAAAATTTCCTTCCCCCTTTTCTCTTATCCATAAAACCATCCTTAACAGATCATAGATACCTATATGTCTCAACCAACACCAGAAAAGATTCATGATCTAAAGAACTAACCTCGTTATTTGCTGCAGAAAAGCAGATCGACAACACTTCGGTAGAGTTTCTCGAACGATCACAATAATTAAGGGATTTACAACCCGTATATATATTCGTCCAATTATTCCATTTTTACTATTTGATTACTGTGGGATGAATAGTTAAAATTACACTTATGATTTCGGAATCAACTAAATCCCAGAAGTTTCAGACAACTTCCAAAAATTCACCAAAAATTCTGTTATAAAATAATGACTTCCAAATAATTGTTCAAAAATACAAAATACGTCACCAACAATTTCTAAAAATCATTGAAGTCTCCAAAAATTACTAAAAATATAGTAATATTGTCCAAATCAATCCGAAGTTTCATTACACCAATGTACCCGGAAAATGTCATGTATGCATGCCAAAATCTAACCCCTAATTTGGGGCGTTACACGTTGAGGTTGATGCAGGGTGGATGTGAGGCCTATCTAGCCCACTTCATTGATACTAGAGTTGAGCAGAATGTGTAGGACATTCCTATGGTTAGGGAATTCCTGGATGTGTTTCCTGTTGAGTTACCTAGCTTGCCTCCAGATTGAGAAACAGAGTTTACCATTGATCTAATTCCAGGTGCTGCTCCTATATCTATTCCTCCATATAGGATAGCACCTGTTGAATTAAAAGAGTTTAAGGCTCAACTACAGGAGTTACTGGAAAAGGGTTTTATTAGAACCAATGTATCACCTTGGGGAGCTCCCGTGTTGTTTGTAAAGAAGAAAGATGGGACTTTGAGGTTATGCATCGACTATAGGCAGTTGAATCGGGTGATAGTGAAGAACAAATACCCATTGCCTAAGATCGATGATTTACTTGATCAGTTGCAGGGAGCTTAGGTATTTACTAAGTTGGATTTGAGATCGGGATACTATCAGTTGAAGATAGTAGGGGCTGATGTACCGAAGAGTGCATTCGGGAGCAAGTATGGGCACTTCGAGTTTTTTGTTATGTAGTTTGGGTTAACTAATGCCCCAGTAACTTTTATGGCCTTGATGAATAAGGTAGTTCAACCCTACCTAGATCACTTTGTAATTGTGTTCATAGATGATATTTTGGTGTAGTCGAAAAGTAGAGAAGAGCATGTTGAGCATCTGGGAGTCATTTTACTAATCATGAGGGAAAAGCAGCTGTATGTCAAATTCAGTAAGTGTAAATTTTGGCTAGATCAAGTAGTGTTTTTTAGGGCATATAGTGACTGGACAAGGCATACAAGTAGATCCAAAGAAGATAGAGGCAGTAATGAATTGGGAAGCTCCAAGGAATGTGTCTGAAATTCGAAGCTTCCTATGATTGGTCGGATACTATCGGAGATTTATCGAGGGGTTTTATCTGATCTCAGCCCCTCTGACAAAAATTCTGATAAAGAATGTAGTGTTTAGATAGAATGAGGAGTGTCAGACGAGCTTTGAGGAGCTGAAGCATCGGTTGACTACGGCACCGATGTTGACTATTCCATCGGGGATCGGAGGATATGTGATATATAATGAATTAATGATACTTCGCATCAAGGATTAGGATATGTGTTGATGCAGTATGGCAAGGTGATCGCTATGCATCGAGACAACTAAGGCCTCACGAGATTAACTATTCAGTACATGATTTAGAGCCAGCTGTAGTTGTCTTTACTCTAAAGATTTGGAGACACTATTTGTATGGAGAGACCTTCCAGATTTGTGTAGACTTGTGATTTGGGAAGAGAAGTCATGGCTCAAAGGTCGGTCAGCTGGGTTTTGGACAGATTAGATAGATTTTGTGTTTCTTTCATGTAGCACTTTTGTATTAGGCTTTGATGATGTACATGTAAGGAATGTTGAAAGATACTTTGTAGACCTTCGGTATTTATAAAATGAAATGAGAAAATTTTGGGCTATAAAATATTGTGAATTTCTTAATGACCCTCATAAGAGAATAAGAGATATGATGCCATATAAAGTGAATGTTGTGATTAATTGTAGCGCACCATTATCATATGTTATGCACTGGAATATCCTCAGGGCGTCCCAGTATGTACCCTACGGTAAGGGGGTGCTACACGGATAATTCTATTTTGAAACACAAGGCGAGATTGGTAGTTAAGGGATATGCACAAATGGCTTGAGTAGACTATGGCGATACATTTGCACCGGTGACACGACATGATACTATCAGAATGCTACTTACTTTTACTGCAAAAAATGGTTGGAGTGTATTTCATTAAATGTCAAGTCCGCCTTTCTAAATGGAATTCTTGAGGAGGAGATTTATATGCACCAGCTCTAAGGTTTTGAAGTTACAGGCCAAGAAGAGAAAGTGTATAAGTTAAAAAAGGCATTATACAGGTTGAACCAGGCCCCTAAAGCCTGGTATGCTAGGATTGACTCTCACCTAATCCAACAAGGATTTTGTCGAAGTGATAATGAAGCAACTTTGTATGTTAAAAAATTTGGAATGGTGAAAATTTGATTTTCTCCGGGTATGTGGATGACATGTTGTTAATAGGGAGTAATTTTTACCATTTGAAAATTTTCAAGAAAGAAACGCAACAAGAGTTTGAGATGTCAGATTTGGGGCTGATGACATATTTTTTAGGGATGGAGGTTTATCAAATGGAAAAAGTTAGTTTTCTTACTCAAAGAAAATATGCTTGGGATATCCTCAAGAAATTTTAGCTGCAACAAGGTAAATTTGTTGCAACTCCACTAGTCCATAATGAAAAATTAACTTTAGATGATGGAGAAGATAGGGTGGACTCTACTGTTTACAGAAGTTTGATTGGTAGCTTACTTTATTTGACGGCTACACGACCTGATTTTATGTTTTCAACTAGTCTTTTATCAGGATTTATGCATTCATCAAGTCAAGCTCACCTTAATGCTGCTAGAAGGGTATTGCGCTATGTTAAAAGGTACAACTGTGTTAGGTTCCAAAATCCTAACAAGTTCTAATCCAACAATCAACCACAGCACCAGAAACTCAAGCAAGGAAACAGTAAGAAAAACAGAGAAGAATAGAGTATGAAGAGAAATTCAATGCAGTAGGTATATTGATAGGCTAAGCTTTGAGGGCTAGCTAACCTCCTCAGTACATCATTTTCATAACCAATTCATTGTGATGATTCCCACTAGTTCCCACACAATCTCTTTTATTCCCTTTTTCTAACTAACTATCCAACTCAGCATAATAATTTTTCCTACACTCTCCAAATTACCCATCTACCCCAACCCTTCTCTTCCTACTATACTGCTAGTGATATCGGGTCTCAACAATACCCCCCCCCCCCAAAAGAAGCCACCTTGTCCCCAAGGTGGAAAGAATGAAATTGGTTGTCAATAAAGTCAAAGCTCTCCCAAGTGTTCTCATAGTGCGGAACCTCCTTCCACTTGATCAGCACTTCCAGCTCACCATTGATTTTTCTACGCACCTGCATTAAAGTTTCAGGTTCCACCAGTAGGTTCATTCCTTCATCTAAGCAAACCAGCAGCGGCTGGGAATTAGGAATAGGCACCATCGATTTCTTTAATTGTGAAATGTGAAAGACATTATGGATCCTTGTTGTAGTTGGTAGTTGGACTTGATAAGCCACTTCACTAATTTTTTCTATGATTGGGTAAGGACCATAATACTGAGGTCCCAACTTCTCATTAGGTCTAGAAGTGAGGGATTTGAACCTGTAGGGTTGTAGCTTGATGTAAACAAAATCTCCAATTTCCAATGTACATGGTCTTCTCTTCTAATCGACATAAGTCTTCATGTGCTGTTGTGCTTTTTCTAGGTTGGATTTGAGCTCATTCAAAATCAGATTTCTGTCAACTAGTTGCTGATTAACCTCTTCCACCAGAGATCCACCATCTGTATATTTAAAAAGGGTAGGAGGGTCCCTCCCATACAAGGCTTTAAAAGGTGACATTCCAATGGCACTGCTATAGGTAGAATTAAACCAAAATTTTACCCAACTTAGCCATTTTGGCCATTCTCTGGGTTGTTCTCCAGCAAAACAACGTAGGTAACTCTCCAAACATCTATTAATCACTTCGGTTTGCCCATCTGATTGAGGATGGCAGGCCGAAGTCATGTTAAGGGTTGTTCCCAACTGTCGGAAAAGTTCCTGCCAAAACCCACTCATAAATACCTTATCTCTATCGAAAAGAATGACTTTAGGGAAGCCATGTAGCCTGACTACCTCTCGGATGAATATGGCTGCTACCTGTTTAGCTGTAAAAGGGTGCTTCAATGCCAAAAAGTGACTGTACTTAGAAAGTCTATCAACTACCACTAAAATGGTATCAACTCCCATAGCCTTAGGCAACCCCGAAATAAAATCCATAGACACTTCCTCCCAAACCAAGTTCGGTATTAGTAGAGGTTGTAATAACCCTGTAGGCTTTAAGGCTAAGTATTTATTTTTCTGACAAATGTCACAAGACAAAATGAATTGCTTGATATCAGATTTCATGCCCTTCCAATAAACTACCCCTGATAACCTCTTGTAAGTGCCAAAAAAATCCAGAATGGCCCCCTGAAGGAGTAGTATGGAATTCACGGATCAGTTTAGGAATATGTGGACCAGAATCCGGTAGAACTAACCTGTTTGCATAGAAGAGGCGTGACCCCCTCAATTTAAAAGTTGGATGACCCAGCAAAAAATCCTGGATCAACTTCTTCAGTTTGGGGTCCTGTTGTACCAAATCTTCTAACTGATCTAACTCCTCATGATAGCCCATGGATATAGCCTTTAGCTCCCCTTCGGTTCTTCTGGACAATGCATCTGCTGCTTTATTCTCAAGGCCTGGCTTATAGCGAATATCGAATCTGAACCCTATAAGCTTAGTAACCCATTTCTGCTGTTCTTCACCCAAAAGCTTCTGATCAGTTAAAAAGTGCAAACTTCGTTGATCCGTTTGAATAATGAAGTGCCTTCCTAGCAAATAATGCCTCCATTTCTTGATTGCCATCACGATTGCCATTAATTCCCTATCATAAACTGGTTTAAACTGATTACGAGGGGAAAGACCTTGACTGAAATAAGCTACCGGTCTTCCTTCTTGCATTAGCACTGCTCCAATGTCGGTTCCCGAAGCATCAATCTCAACAATAAAAGTTTTGGTGAAGTTTGGTAAAACTAGTATTGGGGTACTAGTCAACACCTTCTTCATTGTTTCAAAAGCATTCTACGCCTTTACTGACCACTGGAATTTATCCTTGCATAGCAGGTTCGTCAGGGGTTTTGCTATGCTGCCATATCCCTTCACAAACCTCCTGTAGTAACCCGACAACCCCAAAAATTCCCTCAAAGCCTTTACATCCCTTGGAACTGGCCACTTTTGAATGTTGTCTATCTTCGAAGGATCCACTGAAATTCCTTATGCCGAAATATAGTGCCCCAAGTACTCTAGCTTCTGCTATCCAAAACTGTATTTCTTCAGATTAGCTACTAATTGATTATCTACCAGCACTTGCAATGCCCTTCTTAGGTGGATAACATGTTCTGCTAAGCTTTTGCAATAGATGAGGATGTCATCAAAAAATACCAGTATAAACCTCCTTAAATAAGGTTTATAGATTCTATGCATTAGAGATTGGAAGGTGGCAGGGGCATTTGTCAGCCCAAAGGGCATGACTTTAAACTCATAATGCCCCTCATGTGTTCGGGAAGCCGTCTTCGGTATGTCATCTTCCTTAACCCTGATTTGGTGATAGCCGGACTTCAAGTCAATCTTTAAGAACACTACAGAACCTCCTAGCTCATCAAAAATCTCATCAATGCATGGAATTGGATACTTATCAGGTATAGTTACCTTATTCAAGGCTCTATAATCCACGCACATACGCCAACCACCATCCTTCTTTTTCACCAATGGAACTGGACTGGAATATGGGCTGATGCTTGTTCGGATCACACCAGAAGAGAGCATCTCATTCACCAACTTTTCTATCTCATTCTTCTGGTAAAAAGGATATCTGTAGGACCTGGAATTTGAGGGTTTTGCTCCTGGTTCCAATGTGATAGCATGATCAATGTCCCTCCGAGGAGGTAACCCTGAGATGGGTTGAAATGCTTGATCAAATTCCTTTAACAGTGCTCAATGTCTTCGTTGATACCCAACAATTCGACCTGTTACTGATGGTCGACTTCCACTGCAAACAGTTCATTTGCAACCACTTGGTCACTTCTTTCCCCTACCATATAACCAATGCCTCCTTGCTGTAGAAGCTTGCAAATGGTTTTGAAAGACACCATCACCGAACTGAGGCAAGGCTCCCCATAGAATTTTACCTTTTCTCTATTACTTCTAAACTTCATAACCTGCTTCTTAAGATTAATGAGTATATCTCCCAACGTTTCCAACCACTCCACCCCCAGAATTATGTCAACACTCTTCATGTCAAAAGGAAAAATTTTTTGCTTAATGGTGGTACCTTGAATAACCACCTCCACCGATTCACAAGCTCCAACACTTTGAACTTTACAATCATTTCCAAGCTTCACCTTGTACGGTTTAGTATTGCTCACCTTCAGCCCCAACTCCTTCACTAAGCCTTCTCTCACAAAATTATGAGAAGCCCCACTAACAATCAACACTACCGACTCCTTCTCTGCAATTTTCCCCTTCACTTTAAAAGTTTGAGGCCCTGATACCCCCAACACCGAACTCACCGACAGCTCCAACTCATCCAATGTGTATGAACCGTCCCCCTCAAGAGCAGGTTTGAGTGTTAGTACCTGGTTAACTAGGTCAGCCTCCTCTTCCTGTAAATCGTCGAGTTGCTCATCATCCTTCAGTAATATATGAAATTGCTTCTCACCACATCTGTGTCCTGGTGCAAATTTAGCGTCGCATCGGTAACACAGCCCTTGCTCCTTCTTCCGTTGGATCTCTTTAGCTGTCAAACGCTTGAACGAGTAGGGAGAGTCCCGCCGATATGGTCGCCGCCTTTCGAACGTCCAGTTTGGGTAAAAGTTCACCCTTGGATTGGGTGTGGAGGGAGTTGGCGTAGCTTGGTTTCCCTTCAATAGTCGATTAGGGCTTCCTAACATCATGTTTGGAAAGGGGAGATGGCTAGGTTTTTACCGTGGGTTGGGTAAATTTTATTACCCGTTTCTCCACTCCCATACATGACTAACCCACTTTGGGTTTTAGCTCCCTTAACGGGTTGGATATTTTGATTCCAAATAGCCCAATTTCTTCCTTCAGTCACTTGTGCCATCTCCATCAACTGCACCAACAAATCCGTTTGGATCAGTTGCAACTCCATCTTTATTTCTTCCTTCAACCCGTTTATGTATGCTGCAGTTACCACTTCCGCTGGAATCCCTCTTAACATCGATGACACCATCTCAAACTCACGGTTATACCCTGCCACCGTACCCAGCTGATGTAACCTCATGAGAGCTGATAGAGGATTTCCGGCCTGAGCTTTTCCAAAATGCCGCACCACTGCTGTCTTAAAAGTCGACCAATCCTTCATCGACGACCACCCCTCTCTCCACAAG
The DNA here is from genome assembly GCA_027563865.1 of Erythroxylum pelleterianum. Taxonomy (NCBI): domain Eukaryota; kingdom Viridiplantae; phylum Streptophyta; class Magnoliopsida; order Malpighiales; family Erythroxylaceae; genus Erythroxylum; species Erythroxylum pelleterianum. Next base: position 20,874,224 of record JAOQMR010000001.1, on the reverse strand, counting down.
AACCAACTCAAAGCCTCACCCTCCATGCATACTGCTACCGCCGCTAGTCTCCCTGCCATCGAAACTTCATTCAGATCAAAGTATCGTTCTACCTTAAATAGCCACCCCATAGGATCTTCTCCGTAGAACACCGGAATTTCCAACTTTCTGTGAATCTTCTCCTTCATCATCAATTCTTCTTCTATCAGTATTTCAACCTGACTCCTCGAATCCGTAATTTCATCGGCCTCCTCTCTCGGTGCTTTCTCCCGACTTTTATTCCCCAAGGACTCTTGGATCTGTCTCATACATTCAAACAAGGATGCAATATCCCCGACCATTTTATCATCCTTTTTCTCTACCGTACTCATCTTTTCATCCACTATTCTCAGATCCTCCGTCAACTTCAACATCTCCCTTTTAATATTGTTAACTCTAGAATCCATTCTGGTCACAGCCATCCCAGTACCTCAACTGCTCCGATACCAAATTGTTAGGATCTAAAATCCTAACAAGTTCTAATCCAACAATCAACCGCAGCACCAGAAACTCAAGCAAGGAAATAGTAAGAAAAACAGAGAAGAATAGAGTATGAAGAGAAATTCAATGCAGTAGGTATATTGATAGGCTAAGCTTCGAGGGCTAGCTAACCTCCTCAGTACATCATTTTCATAACCAATTCATTGTGATGATTCCCACCAGTCCCCACGCAATCTCTTTTATTCCCTTTTTCTAACTAACTATCCAACTCAGCATAATAATTTTCCTCACACTCTCCAAATTACCCATCTACCCCAACCCTTCTCTTCCTACTATACTGCTAGTGATATCGGGTCTCAACAAACTGACTTTGGTGTTTTGTTTGAGACAAAAAGTAAGGAAAGATTGCAGGGATGTGTTGATAGTGATTGGGCTGGAAGTTTAGAGGATTGTAAAAGTACTTCAAAATATGTCTTCTCTTTTGGTTCTGGTCCTTTTTCATGGAACACTAAAAAACAAGAAGTTGTAGCTCAGTCAACTGCAGAGTCTGAGTACATATTAATTGCTACTGCAGCAAACCAAGTCATTTGGCTTAGGAATTAATGGCTGATTTAGGGGAAGAGCAAGTTGAACCTACTTTGATCATGTGCGACAACAAATCTGCTATTGCTATTGCAAATAACCCTGTTCAACATGACAGAACTAAGCACATTAAAGTTAAGTTTCATTCTGTTAAAGAAGCAGAGAAGAATCAAGAGAATAAGTTGCAGCATTGTATTTGAAAAATGCAAATTGCTGATATTCTAACCAAAGCACTTCCCAAGAGCAAGTTTGAAGATTTACAAAGCAAGCTTGTAGCATCAAAGAAAAGTCTCTAAGGACGAGTGTTGAGATATTGAGACTTTCTTAGCTGATTTTGTGGAGGAGCTGCAACAAATTTTATTGATTTGTTTTTCTTTTGGTTTTTCGAATTTCTGTATTGTTCCTTAAATCAAGGGATTTTATTAGTTCAAATAAGTTATTTTTTCAGCTAAGATTCATGCCGTTTTTTCTCAAATGTCAGTTCAATCTTCTTGTATTTAAACGCATCAGATTAATGAACTTCGTATGCTGATTGAGCAACATTTTCATCTGCTTTATTTTGCCATTCTATACAGTATTGGCCTTGGCAGCAAAAGCCTACCTAGAGAAGGTACCACCATATGTTACAAGGTTTCAAGTTAGAGGAAATACGATTGTAATTGCAACAAATTACAATAACGAACTTGAATGCAACAATTATTACAACCTACGTTACTTGTGCAAACCATTGTTCTTGTAGATGCTTATCAGTTGCCTGTTTATGAAACACAGATGTACCGTATTGTCTCATGTTTAAAGCCAAAGTAGATTGGTAATGATCTCATGTAGTCTGCACTTTTATTTATTATCTTCTATTATTATTTTTGGCGAATCTCAACATATTCAAGCTAATTAATGTCACTGAAAGACACCAACAAATTTGGTATAACATAATCTATATATGTATATTATATATGAATCAAACAGTTCTAGTACATAGAATCATTCCACGACTAGGGAAGGCAAGTTGCTGTGATCAATATTAATTTTTGGAGTCTCGCAATTGATAGCAACATCGTCTCCATGTCTATACTCTTTGAAGCAAGCTACTCTCGCTAATTCTTCAACTTCCTCAATTAAAATGTCGAGCCTTGCCACTGTCTCCACCAGCAAAGATGCAAAAGCTGCAAAAGGAAGGGCCTCTGCAAACTCTAGACTTGTCATGGCAATTTTGCTCAATTGTGGCCTCAAGGACTTTCTCTCGCTTTCCTTGGATCGTTGCTCATCATTCCTTTTACTCTTCCAATCAAGCAACGCAGAACTATCAGTCTTAAAGCTTGACAACGAAACGTTGTGTTCCTTTTTGTGCTTGGAGGAGGCATGCGCAGATGCCAGGGCTAGCATGTTTTTGTTGGATTGGTTATTGTTGGAGCCCAGGAAAAGTCTTGGTTGTGATTTTAAGGCGGTGTTGAGGTCTTGCAGGGCTTCATGGAGGTGGTCCGAAAGAAGTTCAGGAGAGCAATGGCGGCGACACTTTATGCTGCTCGCTAGTTCTCTTAGCACTTTCGACACTTCACTAGCAAGGGAAGTGCATGGATCTTTGAAGAGGGCACGACAAGATTTTGGGGTCTGGCCAGAGAATGATGGAACGGTGAACTCAATATACATTAAGAATTGGAGCACAATTTTAAGACACAAATCAATCAATCACCTGGATTTCTGTCTCTAAACATCCATGAAGAGCCACTACAGTGTATCCAAAATGACGAAGTCCTGCTCCTAATTTCACATATTGCTGCCAGGGATATCTGCGATGCCTAGAATGTCTCGGTTCCCAACTTGCATGCAAAGCCTATAAGTAATAGGTTTGAGTAGAAATTAATGTTTGAAGATAAACATAATTGACTATATAATTATGTGTTAATGTATTGATATGATGAGAATTTTAGAGTATTAATTAAGGATCTAAACATCTTGATTTGATTACTAATATATGCGTGGTTGTAATACTATAAGAAGAATGGGGTGATATTTACCATATTGAACACTGAAATTTAAGAAAAATTCATGAAGAAAGATATGTGATGAACTTACCAAAGCTTCGTCTCGTGATTTTGAGTCCAAAACAGTCTTGTAGCCTGTATAGATTGGATCTTCAGATGGTTCATTTTCGTTATCTTCTTTGTCGGCGTCGCCGAAATACTTATCGACGCAAACTGCAACATTTGAACAGTTTTGATTTTGCATACATCATGGTACAATCGAACAAAATGTGTTATCTATAATATGAATTTGCATACCTTCTATTGAATTAGCTAAGCCTTCAAGCTTTTGGACAGTGGAATGATGCAGGTCTTCTCCCGACCAAATTGGGAAGATTAGAAGACTCATGAACAGGCAGATACCACAACCAATGGCAATAGTGTAGAATCGTTGCAGTGCGATCTTCAACACATCAGTGTCACGATAACTTGAAACAGTTATCAGATTGAAGGTCAGTAGAAATATGACAACCCCATAATCATAATTCTTCTTCACATAAGGAAAGAATCTCGTGTATGTTGCTGCAGCTCCTGTGAAATCAAATGTTTAAGTTCAGAATTCATACTTGCCTTGCAAGGACTAGTTTCATCAGGTTAGTTTTGAAAAGTTTTAAGAACTAACCTATCACAAAAACTGCAGCTCCAATAAAAACTGCACGAAAAACCTGACCAGTTGCCTCTGCAATGTACTCTATGATAAAAGCCAATGATCCAGCCATAACTGTTCCCAGTCCTCTATTAAGACCCTTGCACAAAGTTGCCCCTGGCAAAGAGTTCCGGCATAATAAGTGCCTCTTGTTTGTGAACTGAAACTTAAATCTTAACATAAAATGGCAATGAACACTCTAGGAAGCTTACCGGCAGTGAACTCAAGCACAACAACAACAGTCATAACAGCCCAAATAGCACTTTGTCCAATTCCTTCAAAAAATGGCTCAAGCAAATATAACAAGGAAACTAATGTCAAAGCTCCACCAACTTTCAGAGCATGCACAATTCTTCGAGGATCGTCTTTCCCAATTTGCCAACTTGTCCTCCATAGCATGCCTGGAAACCCTTTCATTCTCTTTCCACAAACTTGGATTCTCGTCTTCCAATCTTCCTTACTCTTTCCCGATCCAGCCATTTCCGCTTCCACCCCAACATGCACTTTGGGAGACATCGTAACACACTGCAAATCGAAAAGAAGTCAATACATAAGCAGTTCATAACAGTCCTAAATAGGCGAATTATGCTCCGGTGCTGGTAACTGGAAAGGAAGATTCTTGGAAGCTAAGATTGGACAGCTTTAAATGTGTGAGATTAAAGAAATGTTACCATGCAGCAATACTCGGGCAGGTGGTAAAGCTAACGCCTAATAGGCTGATGCAGTACTTGGGGGAGTTTTTAACTTGCAAATGAGAAACTCCAAGTTTCTCTAGACGCCGGATCCTGCCTTTTTATTGACAATCGGTGATACTTGTCAAGCATTCACATGTCTTGCATTAAAAGATGTGCCGATATTAATGACATACCATTGTTTATTACAATAAAATATTACACCCAGCAAATTACGCTCTGTTTGGTACGGCCACTCATGACATCAGAGATTTCTGTAATCTGTACGGCGACCGACCGAGAGCCCTGGTCAGGGGAATGTCGTGTGCTAGGTTAAAAGGGGGGCCAGTGGCATGGCCAGGGCCAAAGCAGGGCAGGGCAAAGGGGACAGAGGATCTCCTGTCATTAAAAGGGCTTGTGATCTTCTGTCCCTATTTGTATGTACCTATTCTGTCTCATTTGATCCAAGCCATTTATTTATATGGGTCCCATATAAATGAATGACTTGGATCAAATGGGACAGAATAGGTACACATAAATAAGAACAGAGGATCTGTCCTCGGTTAAATGGGGACCTATTCTTCTGAACTCAATAATCATGTGCCCTCTGTTCTCCTTGCATCTCAGCCATTTGATTATCAATGGCTGAGATGCAAGGGGAACAAAGGGCACAGAATTCTTGAGTTGTGAGGATCTAAAGGGAGTTAAAAGGGTTTCAGATCACCTCTGCCCTGTGCCCCCTATGTCACAAAGTATCCCAACCATCTATTTGATTATTTTAGATGGTTAGGATACTTTGTGGCACAGAGTAGAGGGCACACGTGATCTACTCCCGGTTAAAAGAATGCAATATACAATCTTCTTTCCGTATAAAATTGGTCTCTAAGGCCACTATGCATAATAATTCATAAATTTCTTAACCTGAATAAATTACTTAATCTATTTAAAAATTAAAAATATGCTTAATCTAACTAATATTTGATGATTTTAAAGTTCGTAAAATACAAAAATATAAGAAATTGTGTGAATATGATGGTTAAAAAGGCATAAAATTATACCACAACGAAAACAAATAATTGAGTTGATACGAATTTAAGTGTGTGGTTGGGGAAACTGTGCACCGCCAGTTGAACGTGTTGAGCAATTGGCCCAGCCACCACATAACTTGAGAGGCAGTATCACTTTCTTTCAGGGCTGGTTCAAACTCACGAGAACCTGGAAAAATACAGTTGGGTTAGTTTATTTATGGTTAACCTAACAACATCAACGTCTTTCATCTTCATCGTCAAACACATTTGATACGTTTACATGCAATCTCGTCTTATTTGATAAACATATTTCATACTTATATATGTTGTTCTGTTGATATTTTTTGTGTCCAGTATTTCTCGTGTCTTCTCAACTCCTCAATCTGAAGTCCATGTTTTGCCACTTGGCAGCTTCTTTTTTCATTTCATTTTCTTTGCTAATTTAATTGGCTCGAAATTGTAATTATGATGCAGTTTGATTATGATTAATTGTGAGAATATAATATTTAACTTATATTCTAAATGATTCACTGGAATGACAGAATGTATCTATCTACTTATACGAATAATAAAATCTCGATAAATGAATATTCGATAAATTAATAATTTTGATTAAATAACAATTTTCTTCGGTCCTAGCTTAAGTTAACGAGATAAAATAATAATCTCGCTAAATGTATAAGATAATAGTATTAAAAAAATTCCTTGGGACCCACTGAATATAAAATAATAATTCATTAAATAAGTATGAAAATTACATATATAATTCATAAAATAAAGCACTTCCTAAAACAATTTTTATTTCAAATTTTATGATTTCCTAAAATATGTATCTATAGTCAATTGATTCTTCTTTTCATACGAACTGAATTCAATTTCATCTTTAACTTTTTGGAGGGCATAAACTACATTCGGTGCATTCTTCTCATTTTGAAACAAGTAATTTTTTAAAGTATCTACGGCAAGAAAAGTTTCTTTTGGGGAAACATGTGGTATAACGTTACTATCATCTGGATCTTGAAACAATTCACAACACTTTATATTTTAATGTATCTACGTGCACTCTATTTTGAATCACGTTAACCTAAGATTAATAAATTTATTTTTGACAAGATTAATAAACTTAGATACAATGCATCATCATTAATTAATTGTTTATTTGTTTTCTTTTCTTAGTTACGGAAAAAAATTAACTGTTTAATTTGACAAATATAATGTAAAAATAAAAATTATGCTATAAATTAATAAATAGTTATTTATAGATAAATTAATAAAATATTTATTTATCGATAAATTAATAACTCTGTATAAGATAATAATTTTTCAGGACCCAAAAATATTCATTTATAGAAGTTTTACTGTAATTAATGTATAACTATTCTTTAAGATTATGAAAAATAACCTACAATCTTTTAAGTTTAACATTATTAGAAGTTCAAATTTTTTAAAAAAATTAATACACTCTTAAAATTAATTTTAAATGCTCATCATTGTTAAAACTGTACAAATTAATGATTCCATCTTATTAAATGCTCATTTTAATAGTTGTACATTTAATAAACTGTAATATCTTAAAATTAATTAAAATTTGGTAATTGTTGGTATCTATTTTCGTAAACCCCACAGAAAAGTAGTGGCGTAGAGTCCATAAATTGAGGCTCCAAAAGTGCAAAGTATAAAAGCAACATGTTGTCTCTTTTTCTTTTCATTTAAGTGAAGCTTCGAATACGGTTGTCGTTGTCATTGCAACATGACACATCAATATTTATTAAATATGGAAGTGCAATTAAAGTGTATGATAATTTATTAAATATTTCTATGATAATTTTTTGTCCAAAAATCTTTTTGAGTTATAATTTTTAGATATCAATCGTCATTATCATATCATTTTTTTAATAAGTAAAATTGAAATTAATAAAAAAAATTAAGTCGTTAACCTTTACATGTCATGAAGATAATTAGATAAGAAATGAGTGTCTAATTATTATTATAATTAAAGAATTTAATACGTAAAAATTATTAATTTTCTAGTCATAACTTTATACTAGATAATAATTTAACATGACACGAATCTTTTTATCGTACATTTAGAAAAATCTCATATTATACTAATGTGCTAATATTGATAAGTTAATTTGTAATAGATTTCAAAATATTATTTAAATTTATGCAATTTATCACACACGTTTCTATTTACAAAAAAAATTAAATTGCAAATAAGTATAACTAGTTATCATCTTATATGAAGCACTCAATTTTTATACGAAAATATGTACTTCTATGAATAAAAACAAGTTTTCATCAAATTGCTGGGGACAAGATTTTAACGTAGAATTCTTTATTTTTTTTAAATATATAATATGATAAATGTGCTTATATATATATATATATATATATATATATATATATCTTGTTGTATGTAAGAAATTTAAATCCTATAACATCACTAATTTAATAAAAATAATATCCACTTCATAATTTTATGGCTAAAAGTTAATATAAATTAATATAAAGAAGTTAGAGACCCAAATAAATTTTAAGATAAAATTAATATGATCTCAAATCATTCATGTCAGGTTATTAAAGATAAATTTGATTGTGGAAGTGTACTTGAATCATTTGGAATAGATTTGATCAAGTTGTTTTTAGCTTTTAGTGTAGAACCCCACTCTCGTAAGTCACGTACCGACATCCTGAGTGATGTCCGAGTTCGTAATCCCGTAAAGATGACATGCTAGAATAGTCAAACACTCAAAACTCAGTACAAGTGTTTTGTTTAAAACATATCACACGCGTATGTGGAAATTAATAATCATATTGGGCCTACTTTATTCATAAACTTTTTCAATCACAAGAGTTTCAACTCTCATTATACATATCATTGAAATCCCAGTAGTCACTTAGGTCCATTTCATTTACAAACATCAGTCGCCACAATTGATATTACACTTTAAAATTACACACATACATTGCACAATATTTGCGGAAATATAATTTAAAACTAAAATTACAGATGACATATGTAGGAGCAAACTGATCCGGACCCTTAGCCCATATCTGATTTTAGTGGCGATACTCCAATTAGCCTAACTGGATATCTCCTTTGAACCTAAAAATCAACGCTGTAAATTTTGATGAGTTTTGCGAACTCAGTGATGTAACTATCCTCGATGGTTCACCCAATTCATACTACATAACAAATCATATAAGCAGATACTTTTACATCTTTTCATTTAGCAAATTGCACCATATATAATTTACTTCACATACCTATTTTCATACAAATACATGTCCATATTATAATTCAATCAGTCAAACACACTCAATAAGTGTATATGCAATGTTCGTGTGACTCACTTTCAATTATTACGTTGTTGTGATTAAGTGTCTAAACTGTCTTGTATCCATTGTGGATATCGGGCTCATTGATATTGTCCCTTACTCGTTGCAGATACATGGCTCATTGCACATATCGAGCTTTTGGCTCTTTACCACATTCCGAAGCTTTAAGCTCATATTTGGTGGCTACTCATGTCACAACTATCATTATCTGATCATGCATTTGTGTATGAAATACATCACATTCATATTCAATCTGATCGATTATTTCTGCAAGCGCACAGATTCGTTCTAGTAATCACACAATAAATATTCTAAGTCGTCTCCCTCAAGGACCAAATTGTTTACCAGTCAAATTAAACCTAGTAATTTGCAATGAAGAC
>JAOQMR010000001.1:20841684-20864995 GCA_027563865.1 Erythroxylum pelleterianum | reverse complement strand
TTACCGCTACTACATTAATTTGTTTTAACGGAAGTGATTTCTTTTATATTTGGTTGCAGGCGACAGCATAACCAAATATCACATGCATTTCAGTCCAATTCAAGTATCATTCTCATACCATTTAACATGCCTTAAAGCTTAGATTGTTACTTACCTATTATGGTTCCAATCCAACACAAAACTTTAGATTAAACCAAGTCTCCATGCAAGCAAAATCAACACAAACTTATGGTGAAAGCAAGGTGATTTCCGGACAGCAATATGAAGATCATAATCAGCTAGTTTTCTTGGCAATTTGGTGAAGGATTTAGGTGTAATTTTCATGTAGAAATTTAGCTAGGGTTGAGAACAAAATATAGATAAGAGTTAGAGCAATTTTGGTGGAGAAAGGTAAGGGAAACAACAGAAACTTTGTTGCTGGAATTTGCTCCATCATCATGCTAGATGTCAACTTGTAAACTCCCCATATGTCTTAAGACATGCTAGCCATTTGTTCAACAATTATGCTGCCACTAATCCACTCATTATGCTGCCATTTGTCACCCCTTAATCAGTCCACATGTCACTCTAAGATTGGTTCACTTGTCATTTAATTACTTGTCCATTTGTCACGCATTTAACTATGCCAAGTGTCACTCAATTATAGGCTAAATCATCCAAATTTTTCATATATCAATTTATCCTATCACTTAGCATTTTTCCTAGTCGAAATGTACATTTGAATTTATCAATTTTCCAATCCATAACATTTAATTCCTTGAAATCCAATCATACCAAAATTCAAGACATATCAAAACACAATTCACATCATGATCACTTAACATTTTTCATACCCTGAGATAAGTCAATGAATGAATGTAAAATCATTTTAATGTGCAAAAATTCAATATTCAAGTGAATGAGTATGCCATATTATGCATAAGCATGAAATACCCTTTCTAATTTCTCATTTACGTCACTTGTACACTATTTTAGACTTATCATGATTAATAGGATGTTACATTTAGCTTTCTAGAAATACATATAGATTATCTATATTTTCCAAAAAGTAATCTTAATTAGTTGTAGAATCATAGCCATTTATTTATATGTATAATGTTTATTCCTAATTTGCTCATCAAAAGTTGGGAATATAACACTAGGGTTTCTACACATATAATAAACATAATTAATTAGATGATTTAGGTCAATTAATCTAAAACCTTGATAGATCAAAGTCAAACCTTATAATAGCCCATCATATATAAGGTATTATATATATGTAGTCCACGTGGAAGATTGTTGGAATTTTTTTAACGAACTTATGTGGGTAATTGTTGGAATTTTTTAACGAACTTATGTGTGTATATATGTAGTCTAAGTGGAAGATTGTTAGAATTTTTTTAATGAACTTATGTGTGCAAATTCCAACAATCTTCCACTTGGACTACATATATATAATACTTTATATGTTATAATAAACCTTATGAGCTTAAAATTACTATTATTATAAAAGCATCTTTAAACAATATGATCCATCAATCATATTAATATAAAGTCAAAGATATATTTGTCACAATTATCATGACTAGACTCGTCAATGGTCATATGCAACAATATAATTAACAATATAGATTAATTATGGATATGTAGTGTGGAAATTTGATGTCATGTGATCTTAATTCTGAACATTTTTATTTTCAATTGGTCCTACATTATTCCTTAGTGAGATCAAACAAATCAGAGTGTAAACACAAAATCATTCATATTATTGTATTAAATCATAAAAATCCATAACTTATGTCAATAACCAAAAGTATCTATAAAAACAAACTCCTACGAAACTATTATATCATTAAATAACATAAAACCCATAAGAGTAATGTGCTTATAAAAGACCTTGGGTGATAAACTTTTAGGTAGTAGATTTATAGTCTGAAGTTTGTCCCAACATGTTCTATAAGCATCTTACTACTCTGAATTCTTTCTTTAACAACTAAAAACTTAATGTCGATATGTTTGGAATTTGATGAGCTTCTATTTTTATTATAATACATCACTGTTGACTTATTGTCACAAAATAACTTCAATAATCTTTTAATGTCATTTATAATTTGCAGCCTAGTAACAAAGTTTCATAGCCATCTCCCATGATTGGATGCCTCATAACATTCTATAAAGTCAGTTTTTCATGGTAGAAGAAGCTATAAGTGTTTACTTAACACTCTTTCAAGAAATAGCTACTTCAACTAGTGGGTAGATATAGCCTAAAATGGATATATGACTATCTTGGCATCCTGCAAAATCAGAGTCAAAATACTCAATGATCTCAAATTGATCTAATCTCCTATATTGAACCAAGGGAGGTTCTAATAATCAAAGTTTTGATGAAAACAAAACATAAGTATTACTAACGAGTTCTTTTAGTGTCGTTCATGAGAAGGAATATGAAACAAGATGGCATTTTGCAATCTTTAAGATGAGGATAAAGTCAAGCAATAGATCAAGACACATTAATATTATTTTATATATTACTTATTATAAGCTCATCTTAATTAGCTTTGATAATCTAATAGGCTCACCATACATAAAATCTTTTAAATAATATTTGGGAAATATTTTGAAATTTAAGTGAATGATCATTTTAATGTAAAAACACAAATAGTTATAGCTTAGAGAATTTATTATAGTTGTGTAAATGTTGCATAGCTCTGTAATAACAAGAAAGTGTTTCTTAGTCATATTTTCATCTTATCATACTAAGTATGTCCCTAGAAAGGAAGAGTTAACATATAAACAAATATGTATAAATTCCAAGGATAATAGCCAAGGTAGTCTACCATAAGGTAAGATTGGAGACTATTAAAATATGTCTTATGACTTGAATCAAATTCAAAATTTTCAAAGTGAAACTAAAATTGCATTATAAAGGGGCAAAAATGACCCTACTTAACTGCCTTATTTACATTAGGATTAACTTTCATGTTTTCAATACCGACACAAAAAAAGTATAACAACCAATAAGATGATTGTAACTTTGATTTTTTTGTCCTACAAATAAACAAAGGAAAATATTATTCAATCTTCATAACCAATTGTATTAACTAGATATAACACATTGAAAAGAATATCATAACAACTTTACAATATGAAATATTTGAGATAAATGCCAAAGATGTTAAATCAAATTAGATGTAGAATTTAATATATCATAATTTAGATTCATAAATCCTTAAGAAGTTCAATGGAATTTAGGAATAGGACTTACCTTACATCCCTCCCTCCCTCTGTCACAAGCCCACATGCAAAATGCAGAAGATTTGCCTCTAGTATAAGCGACCTCCACTCTAAGCTTTGCCTGCTTCAAAATGCAAAAGGTTCATCTTCTTTTACGCTTGCATTTCTATTTACAAAACATATAAATTTCCCCTAAAAAATGCTCGATTAATTGACTACTAATTAAATGCATGTATTTTGATTGATGAGTAAATAATCTGCTTCAAAACAAAATGCTCATACACAAGTGTTTAACCTTAAAGTACAAATTGGTAATTATGCATTAAAAACTCAAGGGAACGAACACGTGGTCACTGGTCACATTGGCAAAGTGTACACCATAAACACCATTTGTTAGTAAAATGGAGGTCGAATGAGAAATATTTAAAAAGTAGAAAGTTAAATTGGTAAAATTAAAAGTTTGAGGACCATTGTATACTTAACACTGAAGTTGATAAATTGGTAAAAATAAAAGTCTGAGGATTATTGTATAATTAGCACTAAAGTTGACGAACCAATTTAAGCTTTTTTTTCTTTTGTTTATCAGGATAATAGAATCGTTCCCTTGAGGTTCCCAATTAGTAAAATTTGATGTATTTAATAATTCATAATTTAAAGTTTCGATGACTATTTTTTACTTTAATAATTTAGAAGAAAGTGAACTGAGAGTAGAGACACATTGAACTTATAAATGTCGATTATATCAAATTTGACATTTAATTTTTAATTGTTAATTCATTAAATGATTGAATCTATAAATATTAATTAGATCAAATACATCATTTAAATTTAACTCATAAACTCATCAAATAACTTACGTAAAACATATAATTTATATAACATATTGCATATACTGACGATTTATTCAATATGTTTTAAAAATATTACATATTCCACTATTGTTAAAATAATAATAAATAACCTCTAGTATTTGGGTTTACAATCAACATCCTTTTTCTTAAAGGAAATAAATGGTATCCAAGTTTTGACGGTGAATAATTGGTATCAAAGCTCTACGGACAATAACTAGTATTGGAGTTCGGTGACAGTTCTTATGTTATTTATTTATAACAATTAGTTAAAGCAATCTTACAAAGACAACCACAAATTGCTAGTGAATACCCAAATAAAAGACTTTGGAAAGATTAAGGAAAAGGAGGCAAAGGCTTAATAGAAGAATCCTATCTCAATATGTTTTTATTAGGTACGATGAACCTTGAGAAGGAGCATCAAAGTAAACTATTATGTGGAGAAGGTAGATGATACATGTGTGACGAACTAATAAAAATGAAGACTTGCTCTTATCTTTGAAATTTCGCTAAGGAATCTTTAAAATGAATGTTCATGGAGGAGTGCCTATGGATTATTTCAAGAGGATCATTGAATTTTTTGGTGGGAGTGGTTCGTTAGACAATTAATTTCAAATAACAAAATTATGCAAGTATTGGTATCTTAGTTGATGCTTGCTACTTGGGTTGACATGAAAATAACGTGATGATGCAATAAGGCAAAAACCTGCTAATAAGCAAGGCAAATGGACAATGTCAACGAAAACTCAAGTATAAGCAAGTGTTAGCGTGTGTTGGTCCGTACTGACAACAACTTTTAACGAGGGGCAAGATTCAAATGTTAGAAAAAAATATGGTACGACTAAGTTGTGCTGATCTTGAGAATGTGTGAAGGGACTTACCTTTAACAAAGAGGTTAACAGGTATCTAAATTTGTAATATTTATTATACAATAACTCGGATTGTTAGTAATCTAGTTCATAGAGCAATATGCAACATAAAGATGCCTAGATGAATTATGTACAAAAAGATGCCTTGGAATGACTAATCAAAGGCTTATTAGCGCCCGTTTTGATTTAAAAGGCAATGATGTTGCAATATATGACAAAAATATAAAATTGTAGACGAAGAAAGTGGAAGCATTATATTACAAAGTGGGGGCACTTCTTGAAATAATAGGTGTTGGCCTGATTGCATGATTGTGTCATATCATTGTGTTGGCCTAATTGTAGGAGTCAAAGAGTAAAATTTCATAATTAGAGTAGGTCATAATGGTAGGGATCCATAATTAGGGAAAATCATTAGAGTTGACTGAAACGTTATTCTTGTATATAGATATGTAACGTGTGAAGAGAAAATATAGTGGAGAACTCAATTCTTCATGGTATCAGAGCAACAAACAAATTGAAACCCGTAGTGAACCATTCTTTCTTTTTTCTTTGAATCGGAATGGAAGATCAAAGCTCCATACCAACAACCATGAATCCAAGTTCCATCATTCCAACTACATCACATAACCCACCACCATCAATCATAGTTCAACAAGACAACACCGTTTTTCCCACCAGTGTTGTTCTTGATGAAACAAATTTTCCTTTATGGTCACAATTGATGGAAATGCGCATTGGAGCACGAAACAAAATTGGCTATCTTACAGGTGAAATGGTGAAACCAGCAACAAATGATTCTAGCTACGCAACATGGACTACCGACAACAACAAAGTTAAGAGCTGGCTCATTGATTCAATGAGCCCCCATCTAATGCAACGATTTATTCGACTTGCCATAGCTAAGGAGATCTGGGAAGCTGTTGCGAAAACTTTCTATGATGGCTCAGATTTGACGTGCTTGTTTGAATTGAATCAAAAGTCCTTCACAACCAAACAAAATGGTCGACCGTTGCCTACCTATTATAATGAACTGGTTGCAATTTTTCAGGAAATTGATCATCGGAAGGCTATGCAGGAAAACACAATTATTAGAGTTATACATATGCACTCCATAATGGCAAGGCTACGGGTCCATATCTTCTTAAGTGGGCTTGATGCAGAATTTGATCAAGTTCGTGGTGAGATTCTACGAAAGGCTCCAAAGCTAGATTTGGAAAATACTTATGCATATGTCAGAAGAGAGGCTCAACAGAGGCAGATCAAGGGAAATTCACGACCACTTTTTGAAAGTTCAGCCATGGTAGTTCACCGAAATAAAGGGAGAAATAATCCACCATCAGGAAAATCTAATAATCTTGTTTGTAATCATTGTGGTGAGACAGGACACTTGAAACACTGATGCTATGAGATTATCGGGTATCCGGACTGGTGGGATTTCTCGAAGAAGCCAAGAAAAAATGTCATTGGCAAAGTAGCAGTGGCTGTACAAGGGGATAACAAACTGACCCATAAAGAAAAACCGCAACCTATAGCTAACATGGCTCAACCAGGTATTTCTGGTAAGGTGGATGTACTTTCGATCACTGCTAGGAATAATGCCTGGATAATTGATACTGGGGCAACCGATCATATGACTAATGATCCGAAAAAATTACAAACAATTCATCCATCCCCTCAGGCTGACATTTCCACTGCAAATGGAAACACTTCTCCTATTATCAGAGAAGGATCTGTTGTTTTATCCAATAAATTGACACTTGATACTATCTTAGTTGTTCCTACCCTTGAGTATAATCTTTTATCGATCAGTAAAATTACTTCCTCTCTTAGTTGTCTTGTCATTTTTTGGCCTTTATTTTGTGTTTTTTAGGACATTCTGACCTGGAGGACTCTTGGTTATGGTGTTAAAAGACATGAGCTCTACTACTTGGAATTAACTGAAGATGGGGAACGACAATTCAGTCATGCATTTCAAACAAATGGGGTTGAAAAATCTCGCACAAATATCTGGTTATGGCATAAAAGGCAAGGTCACATTTCTTTTGGTTATCTTAAGAAACTTCGACCAGATTTATTTTCTGATTTGGATGTTTCAGATTTCAAATGTGGTGTATGTGAATTGGCGAAAAATCATCGAATTCCTTATTTGCCAAGTTTGAATAAATGCTCCCAACCTTTTGTTGTTATACATTCTGATATCTAGGGACCTGCAAGGGTTCCATCAATTTCAAAGGCTTGATATTTTATTACTTTCATTGATGAACACACCAGGTTCACATGGTTGTCTATTCTTCATAAGAGGAGTGATGCATTTATGGCATTTAAGGAATTTTACAATATGGTCCTTACTCAATTTCAGCAAAAAATTCAAATTTGGCAATCTGATAATGCCATGGAATTTATTGATGCTTCATTTGGAGAATATCTAACCCAGCTGGGAATATGTCACCATACCTCCTGTACGTACATGCCGCAACAGAATGGGTTGGCATAAAGGAAAAATAGACAAATTATGGAGGTGGTACGTGCATCTCTCTTTGGGATGAACATGCCGCAATTTTATTGGGGAGAGGCGGTCAAATCTGTAGTTTATCTAATAAATCGAGTTCCTTCTCGGGTTATTGGCTTCCAAACTCCATAACAAAAGTTACAATCTTTTTATTCTACTTCCCATCTACCAAACCTTGAACCCAGAATCTTTGGGTGCACAGTGTATGTTCATATTCCCAAAGCCTTACGAAGCAAATTAGATCCTTGTGCCAAACGTTGTGTTTTTATTGGATACTCAGATTTTCAAAAGGGCTACCGATGTTATGATCCACAAAATAAAAAATTACATGTTTCTTTGGATGTCTCCTTTCATGAAACCCAACCATACTACACAGGGGGAGTTTCGAGCTCATCTCCTTAGGGGGAGAACTCGAGTGATGAGCCTGAGCTGAATGGGGGAAATAATGGAATTTCAAATGGTGAATCTGAGTTCTTAGAGTTGGAGGATATAGAAGAGAAATTGAATACATATCAGGATCCCCCTTATCAATCCGATGTAGATGCTTCAAGTTTGCAGACTCCAAGTCTATCAAATTTGTTTGATAATGATGTGCCAGCAAATGGTGATAAAGATGCATTAGAAGAGCCTATCTTAACACCATTAATCGAAGAGCCTCTTTCTCATAATGTTCAAAAAGACATCAAATCTCAGGTTTTTAATAATCCTTTACCATTTCGGTTAGCACCAAGATCAAATAGAGGTATTCCAAAGAAAGAATATGAACCTTCTCTAAAAGAAAATGTTAAATACCCCATTAATAAATATACCTCCACTCACAGGCTGTTGAATTCGTATGCCCTGAATGTTGATCAATTATCAGAAGTGTCTATTCCTAACTGTGTGCAGGAAACGTTAGAGGATCCAAAGTGGACGAAAGCAATGAATGAAGAGATGGAACCTCCAAAAAAGAACTCAACTTGGGAACTAGTGTCATTGCCCCCAGGGAAGAAGGCAGTTGGTTGCAAATGGGTATATACTGTGAAGCTTAAAGCTGATGGACGCATTGACCGATACAAGGTGAGGCTGGTAGAAAAAGGTTACACACAAAAGTATGGAGTTGATTATCAGGAAACTTTCGCACCAGTAGCAAAGCTAAACACTGTTCGCATCCTCATATAAGTTGCAGTTAATAGAGATTGGCTATTGCGACAATTCGATATGAAGAATGCTTTCTTAAATGGTGACTTGGAGGAAGAAGTTTACATGGAGCTTCCACCTGGTGTCAAGTATGGAACCATACATGAAGATAATGTATGTAAATTGAAGAGATCATTATATGGGCTTAAACAATCTCCTAGAGCTTGGTTTGGGAGGTTTACAACAGCAATGAAGTCGGTTGGTTACAAGCAAAGTAACTCTGACCATACTTTGTTTATCAAACATGAAGGAGAAAAGGTGATAGCATTGATTGTGTATGTGGATGATATGGTATTGACGGGTAACGATGCTAAAGAAATGGAGAGACTACAGAAGTATTTGGTCACCAAGTTTGAAATGAAAGACTTGGGAAACTTGAGATATTTCTTAGGTATTGAAGTGTCACGGTCAAGAAAGGGAATTTCTCTTTGCCAACGAAAATATGTGTTGGATTTATTGACTGAAACCGGAATGCTAAATTGCAAGCCAGTTGAAACACCATTGCAGATGAATCATTCACTTGAAACTTCTCCTGACCAAAGTCCAATAGATATTGGTCGCTATCAACGACTAGTGGGAAAATTGATCTATCTAACGCATACTAGGCCGGATATTGCCTATCCTGTGAGTGTGGTAAGTCAGTTTATGCATGCTCCGAATAAAGAACACATGGATGCAGTCTATAGAATCTTGAGATATTTAAAAGGTGCACCAGGAAAAGGGCTATTATACTCAAAGAATGAAGCATCCACTATCGAAGGTTACACTGATGCTGATTGGGCAGGAGATCGATCAAGCAGGAAATCTACCTCAGGTTATCTCACATTTGTAGAAGGCAATCTTGTTACCTGGAGGAGTAAGAAACAGAAAGTTGTTGCTCGGTCAAGTGCAGAAACAGAGTTTCGAGGTATGGCACATGGTTTATGTGAGCTATTGTGGATTAAGGGAATACTGCAGGACCTTGGAATTGAGTGTTCAACCCATAAGTTTATTTTGCGATAACAACGCTGCAATCCAAATCGCACAAAATCCAATTCAACATGACCGAACTAAGCACGTAGAAGTTGATCGTCATTTTATCAAGGAGAAGCTAGATCAAAAGATTATTCAATTTCCATTCGTTAAGTCCGAGAGCCAACTCGCAGATATCCTTACAAAGGCAGTCTCAAGTCGAGCATTTCACGTAGTGATTGACAAGTTGGGCATGATAGATATCTATGCACCAACTTGAGGGGGAGTGTTGGCCTGATTACATGATTGTGTCATATCATTATGTTGGCGTAATTGTAGGAGTCAAAGAGTCAAATTCCATAATTAGAGTAGGCCATAATGGTAGGGATCCATAATTAGTGAAAATCATTAGAGTTGACTGAAACGTTATTCTTGTATATAGATATGTAACGTGTGAAGAGAAAATATAGTGGAGAACTCAATTCTTCAATAGGAAAGCAATAATATGATGTGGCAACAAAGTGGACATCTTCCAAATTATATTTTTCATATGTTAAAGTGGGCGTAGTAACATAAAAGTCTAAATTCTCACTTACTTGGTGGAGTTAGTGAAATAAGTGAAAATTCTCCACTAATTTGGTGAAGATAGTATATAAATTAGTAAATTAATTTACTTGGTTCACAAATTCTTGTAAACTAATATAAAGGCACACTTTATAATTCGACTGCAAATGACTACGATGAAAGTACATTCAATCGTCTTTAAGAGAGAATTAAAAGCTTTGTGAAAAAGTTTAAAAGTTTTACGTGAGGAATTCTTATTATAAAGTACTTCAATGAAAAAAATAATTTAAGCGTCCTTTATGTTATATCTTTTGTAAATAGATTAATCTTTTTCTTGTTTATCTTTATTGATTTGTATTAAATACTTAAAAGGCCATTTAATTAAACTTTTATTTTTGAGTTCCAATTTCTAGTTTTCGTTTCTTACTGTTGGTTTATGTATTTTTAAATAAAAATAAAAATTGTTTATTTGTTAATATTAATATAATTACATTTTTATTACCGATAATAATTAAATTAGATAAAACTTAAAAATAAAAAATTTAAACAATAAAGTAAACAATTTTATTTCATAAATATAGTAAAATAATATCTTATATTTTATTAATAAATGATTTAATAATTAAAATTTTGTTTATAAATTAATATGCATATGTTAGTATATAATTTTAGTTATTAAAAATCATTTTAGTATATATTTTAATTATTAAAAATCATCTTATTTTAAATTTATAAATATTTTAAATTAAGGTATTTATTAAATAATTATTAAATTCAAAAATTTTTAAAAATGAAATTTATAATATAAAATTAAATAAGTAATATTTTATTAACACGATTTTTATTAATAATTAATATTAAATAATTAAGTAATATATATTTATTGATGTTAAATCAAATTAAAATGATAATAGAAAGCAAAAACCAAATTTTATATTTTTCATAAGTTAGGAAAATTTGAATAAACTAAAATTAAAAGGCAAAAGATACAAAAAAAATTTATAAAACA
Organism: Erythroxylum pelleterianum; assembly: GCA_027563865.1. NCBI lineage: Eukaryota > Viridiplantae > Streptophyta > Magnoliopsida > Malpighiales > Erythroxylaceae > Erythroxylum > Erythroxylum pelleterianum. Next base: position 20,853,850 of record JAOQMR010000001.1, on the reverse strand, counting down.
AAAGGTACGAATTTCTTCTTAATGTTTCTTAAAAAATAAAAGTTAGTCCTTATTATTATCTATAGTATTACATTACATGTTATCATTTTCAAAATAATCCTAATAACACCCTAAATTTTAACATAATTAAAATTAGTACACGACTTATCAATTTAGCTTATTCAATGTCACAATTAAGCTATTCGAACTGACTAGATATTGAGGTGATAGTAAATCAATTTCTTTAAATATTTGCTAAATGTATGATTTTTACTTTAACATTTAACAAAAAGGTCCAAATAAGTACACATGTTATCTCTATTATTATTTTTACTCAATATTCAAGATACATTAAGTACTATTTTAATAATTTTATAGTGTAAAGTATAAAAGACTTAATTCAACATTTTGTAAAATGTGGAGTTATAAATTATAATTTTCATTGAACTAAAAATTTAAATAAATAAGTTTTAAAATTTTAAAAATAAAAATAAAATAGAAACAAACAACATTTACGTGTTAAAAGAATTCTAGAGAACCATTTTAGATATGTCAGGCCGAGCTGGGCAGAGTTAGGTGGCCCGTGACTCGGCCCATGATTCGACGGGTTACAAATAGGTTGGGCCAATCCGGCTCATTATATATTATTTTTTAAAAAATACGTTAAAAATGATATTATTTTTAACTGAGCACGGCCTTTTTGACATCCTATGAGGTGCAACTGGAACTAGCAATGAGAGCTAAGACCTACGACCAAGATCAGTGATTTCACTGGGTAAAGCTCAGGCAAGTCCTTCCTTTGTTTGTTGGAAACTGCATTTGATCATACTGCATGCGTTCATCTCCCGACAGCTTCTCTCTGCCGTTAGGGTTAAGCCCCACAGAATCCAATAAGGTCAATATCAGTCTCTCCTCTTCCTCTCCATTTCTGGGTTCCCCTTCTTTTCTCATCATAATCTTTCTCTATTTTTATCTGTTCGTTAGTGATATTTATGTGCTATTGTTCTATTCTCATCCATTAAGTTCTATTCTTCTCCGTTGGGATTGGATACTTCACTTTTGGAACTAGGTTATCAAAAGATCACAAAAAGGTCTAGTACAATCTCAACTATTTAGTGTGTTGTTCAATGTTTTATATAAATCCTGCAAGGGCCTTGCTTTTCTTCGAACTGTTTTGAGTTATGCTTTCCCATTTAGGCTTGAATTTGAAGTTCGATTCTGTTTTGTTGTAAAAATTGGTTTTTGATGAGTGAATGGTGATCCAAATTATACATGGACAAATTGAACCAAATGGACATACCCTCCTTCTACTCTGATTGAAACTGCCTATTATAATTCTTTTTTTGGGTTTTCTTCTTCCATTCCTTTTTTTGTGCAATTAGGTGGATATTTTTTTTTTGTCTCTTTTTGTATGTATATTTATATTTCTTTTGCCCTTTATGTGTTTACTTTTTGTTCAATGCTCTTGTTGTAATTCTATGTTTATTGTAACTGGCTTGCATGCTTACAAAGCATGAAGGATTTAGTGTCTTCTGCTATCTTTTTGAACTGAATATATCATTTGATGTACTTGATGATTAGTTGTTGTAGTGACATGAAGATTGGTTTCTGACTGCACTTCTCTCTGTATTTCTTCTGGATTTATGTTGTTTACATTTTTGACGTTTTATCTTTTTCCGTTCTCATTTCTTGAATGTTCTATATGTACAGCAACCAGGCTTTCCATTGAAACTTAATTACTGGCCAGTATTATTATTTACATATTGATATTGGTCGCCATTGATTCATTCTGGTTATCAATGCATTTTTCTCTCTTGTATATTCAATCATAACAGGATTATGGACGACAATTCAGCAGTTCCTGAAAAGGAGTTGGGTTCTTTTGCTGAGAGCGCTGTGAAGAGGGTGTACATATGGGACATGGACGAGACTCTTATATTGCTCAAGTCTTTATTGAATGGTACTTATGCTGAGGGATTCAATGGCTCAAAGGACGTTCAGAAAGGAATAACTATGGGAAAGATGTGGGAAAAGCACATCCTTCAAATTTGTGATGAATTATTCTTCTATGAGGAGGTAAGTTTACCTCTTTGTGTAATAGACATACGGTTTGGTCTGAATCTACATGACCTCGTAATAAATGGCATGTCAGCTGTGATAAAATTTGATTATGCAGATTGAAAACTACAATATGCCTTTCCTTGATGCCTTGAGCCAATATGATGATGGGAATGGTCTTTCTGACTACAATTTCAGCCAAGATGGAATTAGTCCTCCTCATGATGATGCAAACAAAAGAAAGTTAGCTTACAGGCACCGAGTTATAGCCAATAAGTACCAACAGGTATCATTTTAATATATTAAATACCGTATCAGCTAAAGAAGGAAGTGCGGAAATGTGTTGTTATTAGCTAATATCTTTTCATTTCTTTTGCAATTATGTGTGAAGAACTTTTTTCTAGGTAGATGAAATTAGTGTTTGCTTTGTACTTGTGAAAATGCATATACATATAAACTGTTTACTTGGTTGATATGTTGCCAGGTAAATTAAACTATCACAGTCCTTTATCTCAAGTTTAACAATCGATTACTCTTTCATTCATATCTTGCAAAGTTGAAAGAGGTTGTGAATGAATGGTTAATGTTGTTCTAGGCAATGAAGATCCCACTAAACTTCTTTCAAATGATTGTTGTACGTCTCCTTACATTATGGACTTTAATATCATAGAATTCTGTCTTTTACGCACTGCATTTGCATCTGTCTCAACTCCTAACATTGTTTAGGGAATTAACCACTTGAAGGCCTCTTGATGTTATGCGGGAGGATAATAGATGTGATAGAAATTCTGAGCTCTCTCGTACACTAACAGGGTTTACGTAGTGTTTTGGATCATAAGATGCTGAATATCTGGGATGAATTGTATGACATTACTGATGACTATACAGATAGATGGTTATCCTCAGGTACTTTCTTTTTTGTTGATTGTTCCTCTTTGATGCATTGTTGATCTGTCATACTTCCTGGAAAATATTTAACATCCCCTGTCTTTTCTTTTAAAGTTATTGGTCTAGATTACTTTTGGAATCTATTATTATTTTCAAGGATAAAAGGAAAAGATTAGAAATAAATACAAATAGCAACGTGAGCCCAATGAAAGGAATTAAGATTTATTTCTTTCATAATGTTTTTATTAACACAAATGTGATATGAACATGACCTAATTGTATTCACTATATTTTTTTTGGTAAATAACACAAATGTGATATGAACATGACCTAATTGTATTCACCATATTGCAAGCTGAAGTCTGCATTCATTTGACAGATCAGTTCTGGGTATTTTTATGGGTGTTTATTTATATCGTTGAAATAAACATGTGCTATATGAACCAGTGAGTTGCTAACTGACTAAAATTTATTAGCTGAATAAAGATGTTTCAGACCAATATAGTGGGAAAATAGTCCGGTTTGAAGATACATACTCAAAAATTATTTATGATGATAGTGAATATGAAAGAAAATCCATTAAATAACTCAAGGTGATAATTCAGATCTTTTTTGAGCCTTACTATGTGAGAGGCTGATTCTGTGCCCTACGGAATGTCAAATCAAGGTAGTTTGCACTTTGCAGCTTAAAAGTTGATTGGACCACCTATCCAACATTTTTGAGCTACACCCTCATACTACATATTTTCTTGATTTCACGAGATATTACATTAGACCAAATCAGAAATGATTTTAATTTCCATTCCTTTCTCTCAGACTTTCCAGTCTTTTATGCTTTTTGTTGTCAATCAGATTATCGCTACTTGATTTACATCTGCCCTGAGGTTTTTTTTAATTCAAGTTCTTTAATAAGTTAATAAATGTTATTCTAAATATACCTAATAGAGAAATAACCTTAAACGTATTAGGCAAACTAGTATGCACACGTTCATGTTAAAAATTTTCCACCTAAGAATGAAATCAAATAGCTTTATCTTGAGCTTTGTCTCCTCCGCAACCTTTTAGACTTTTGGATCTGATTCAATGGTCTATGCCAAGTTTTAATTTGCTAGCCTCTTTGTTTAGTTTGCTTTCTAGTCATTGTTTCGGCTACTTTGAGGGCCACAAGTCTTACCGTTTGTTCTTTCATTGGGAGAACATTTGGCATAAAATGCTGGAGTTGGAGAGTGCTGTGTCATGTTAATATGCTGAATGTTCAATTTCTGACTGCTTTTAAGCATACCATATATCTTATCTTGATCCTCCTCAACTTTTATTTTGTTCTGTTCTGGTTTTTCAAATTGAGAGTATTCTGATATCTGCTGTCGTGTTGTTTCATTACTTGCTTTATCAATTTAGCACGGGCACTCTTGGAGCAGTTTTTAAATGAGGAGGCACTGAGTCCATGCCAGGGATCTACCTGTAAGAACACCAACCATACAGATACAAAGTTTGAGAACATAAATATTCTGGTGACTTCGGGATCATTGATACCCAGCCTTGTGAAATGTCTACTTTTCCGGCTCGACAATCTGATTACACATGGGAATGGTAACTTCTTTTCTATATACCCCTTATGTGCTTATTGTGGTTAGAATGCATAGTTGCCCTTTTCAACTTTTGGTTTGCATAATTACCACTTTAGTATTTGATTAATTCATATGATTTTACATTCTTGTTGCCTCCGAATGTGGTGTAATTTTTCCCCAACATGCTTCCATTGGTAGTTCAAAGTTTGCTGTTTCATACTTCCGAAAGCATTTACAATTGGAAGATATTGGGTGAAACGTGATCGTGGTTTTTTTTTCCTTAATTTAGAATTTGAATAGGTACATTATGGTTTTTGGATGCTGATTTAGCCTTGTTGATGTGGATAGCTATAGCTTCATTGCAGCTTGTAGAAGTTGAAAATCTACCCTGTTCTTGTATTATGATTCAAATTTATTCCCCACGGATTTCATGATTCATCAAATTTTAGGATCAACTTCATCTGAATTCACTGGTCTCTGTTCCCAAAAGCTTAGAACTTGGCATTGATTATGATGATGTAGAGCTAGACTTGGCAAAAGGATACCAATCACATCTATTGATATGGATAAAATATATCTCTCATATACCATGCTATTACTGAATAAAATCACAGCAACATATACTCCATCACTCCTTCCTCTCATTTTCCTTGTTGTCCTCTTCGACAGAAAATGCTTTTAATTTGAGGATGACCTCCATAAAAGAATATTCTCCCCATTAAGATATAGATTTGTCATGTGAATCACAAACCAGAAATGCATCTCTTTGATCTAGGTTGTGGATTTGAATTTTTTTCATGGGCAATCCTATATATCCATGTAGAAATTTCGTCTGCTAGGTAATGTTAAGAAGGATATATAGTCAGCTTAATGCCAGTTACTCCAAAAATTCGTAATCTATAGTCTTCAGTGGAATTCCTAATCGTAAATCAAAGTATTTAACATATTTTTAGAAATTAATGACCAATTCAGCCTTGTTCTCATAGCTTTCTCCTTCCTTTTATTGGTTAGATGTGGAACAGAGATTGCTGTTATTACAACCATTTTGAGACTATCTTGATGGTACAATGACTGGGATCTGCTTAAATTTGCATAAGAACGACATTGAATTAAATATAAAAATTTTGGATTTCTATCAATAAATTTGAAACACTTTTGTAATAGCCTAAGACGGGTGAATTATAGAAACAGATTTCTTTTGCATATTTAAATTATAATTCTTCAACTACTAAAATCTTGTTTAAAGTTTGGAAATACCTGTCAAATAATTAATATGTAGTTCTAACAACTAACTCTTGAAATTGTAAAATAAACCCAACTTATAGCTTTTTATGAAGTCAATACTTGCGGAAAAATGGTTTTATTTATATCTTCCTGAGAATTCTTCATTTGCTTTATGAGTTGCTTCATCCGTATGATGAATGGGTTGCTCAAAACTGACAACTTGTCGTGCAGTAATTAACATTGTTTCTACCCATGCTATGTTGCATTTATTCCCTTGTCATTTGATCTGTTAAATGGAAATTAATCAACAGACTCTTGATCATTTGCTGTCATCTGATCATTCCCAAGTTTATGTCTGTGCGGGCATCTTCTGTTACTGGTTTTGAATCAACCAACAAGATAATAATGTCTCAGATATGATTAGCCAGAGTGTAACATTCATAAAAATTATGTTAGAATAGCTAGTTATGAAGAGACGCAAGAATTTTGCATGTCGATGGAAGGGTAAACAAGTATGCCACATTTGTTATCGTAAGAGTCTCATAACACTTGTGGATTTGCTCTTGATGGGAAAAAAAAAAGTTTGTTTTAGTTTTTTTTTTAGTTTTTTTTTGGCTTGTACAATGTGTGATCTCGATTGTTTGGTCTGTCACGAGACGATTATTTTTCTTCTTGTTTATGTGAATAAGTGGTTAAGCAACATTTCTTGTGAGCAACGTTTACAATCTGATACACTATGATAAGCAAATGGATGATAGTATATGATTTATTTGATATTTATAGCAAAAGCCTCGTAGGATTTACAAGAACTAGTGCTACCAGCCAACGATGGCCCCTCAAGCTTTCAGCTGAGTTAATACAAGGTGAAAAGATAAGATACCCTTCTCTACTCCCCCATTCCCTTATATACTCGATTAGCTATTAACTTCTCTCTCCTCTAACTAATTCTAACAAACTCGTTGTCTAACAATCATCATTGCCTGGGTCACTCACTGCCTTATTCTTTCTCCTGGAATATGTTAACATGGATTTGTGGCGCATGTTCTATTCCTGCCTCCTACTTTTTCTAGAATACGCCAATATGAGTTTATGACCCGTATTGCTATCACACTACATCTTCTAGATGATTTAGAATTGTCAGCTTGTTTGCGTTTGTATGGATAGATGCAGAGTTTCAATCTTGGACCACAACCTACATGAGAAGTAATAGGTTTGACATTTTATCTTGTTCTTTTCAGTCTATAGCTCATGGGATGTGGGAAAACCCCAATGTTTTCGATGGATCAAGGAACGATTCAACAATCAGAATGTACAGTTTTGTGTGATCGGGGATGGATGGGAAGAGTGTGAAGCTGCAGAAGCCATGCAATGGCCCTTTGTCAAGATTGATATCAGGCCTGGCGGTTCGCATAGATTTCCAGGCCTTACATTGAGAACTCTAGCCTACTACTTTGATGTTGTGTATGGAAGTCGTAATACTGAAAAGGATGAAGATAAGCCATTGGCATAGCTGTAAGATCACTCGTCTTTTTCCAATTGATTTTCTGTATATAATCTTGGAAGATAACTATCCGGATGTCTTTTTCCAGCAGCTCAGACCTTTTTGGTTAGGAAAGTCTGTATTAAAAGTCTCTCTGGAAAAAAGTTGATTTAGTTCTATCCAATTGAGTATTTAATTTTCTCTAGAAAACGGACTGATGTGGGACCAGCCATCATGTAATTACCGCATAGTCTTGTTACATTAGTAGTGAATTTCAATTTTAATTGCTTTACTTGAAGTTTAAGATTTTCTTCCTAATTGAATTCATATTCTTAGTTAGATTAAGAATTCTACCTGAAATAGTATTTGTGATTAGATTTTTATCCAATTCAATTACTATTGAAATCTTATAATTTAGAAATTTGTTTATAATTCCATAATAGAGTGATCAGTTGATGGAAAATTCGATTTTGCCATGTTGTTTATAGAACTTAGTTTAGATGACATTGATTTATTGATATTAAAATCATCCTTCTTAATTATTTTACTTTTTATTTTTTCTTTTATCTTTAAATTAAAATTATGTCTGGTCCTTATAAATACTTTTTTTCTTTGGTTTTAGCATCAAGAATTATTTTAATGTCTTTTACATATATTTTTAAGTTTTTTTCAATCATTTAAATTTTAATCTCTTATATTTGTGTTAGTGAGCTTCTTTCCAATTATTAAGTGATAAAGTGAGGAATTGTTTTGAGCTGTAAGATTTGGTTAAAACGTCATATTATTTTATTTGTTATATTATTTTATTTATGGGTATTCTAAGTGGTATTGAGATTCCTTTTCTCCTTGAAGAAAGATTGTACAAAGATTCCATGTTGTCTATAAAAAATAGCATAAAGGTTACGTTTCACCTTTAAAAAAAATTATAGTGAAATTTTAAGATGAGTTTTAGGAGCGATGGAGGTAAGGCTTGTTTGTCAAATTATTATAAATTAGATTACATTCTCTCTTCTCTATTCTTTTTAAATTATTATTCAATTGTTTGAATGATTTGTGCTAAGCAATTTCTTTATTATTATATATATTGATTGTTGTTAAATTAAGTTCTTTAGTTAGAAAATTTTGTTAAATTTTGTAAATACCTAATTCAATCCCTCCTCTTAGGTGTCATTAATAACTAACAAGTGGTGTTAAAGTGGGTCTATGAGGCTAGCATTTTAAATGAAATCATATAGAAAAGATCATAATGATATACTTAGAGGTAAGATTATCATCATTCGTTTAAGATGGACAAAACATTAGTAAAGCACTTATTTTTAACGCAGTAATTACCCCTATTAGAAAACAAAGATGAGATTCTTCTTAATGTTCAAAAGTGTTGACATATAAGAAATGTTTTCAAATGGTTCTTTCATACTTGCAAAGACAAATTAAATACCTTTTGAAAGAAAACATAAGAAAGTAATTTATTTGAATAGTAAAGTCGTACACATCTTATCTTGTGCATTAAGAAGAAATGAATTAAAATATCTATGTGTGAATTGACATACAAAATTTAACATATCTTAGAAATTACACGAGGAAACAAATCAAGTAAAAAAGAACAAAGTGAGTATATCAACACACCATCGTTAATTGTTTCAAATGAACATGATGAAAGCATATTTAGTATGTAAACTAGATATATTGATATTATTAATGCTCTCAAAGGTCTTGAAAAAATTTATATTGATGTTGAAATAGTAAGAAAGTTGTTTAACTCACTTTCGAAGACATAGAAAGCTAAAGTGTCAATCATATAAAAAGCCAAACATCTAATAACACTACCATTAGAGGGATCTGTTGGATCTCTCCTTAAATACGGAATGAAGCTCCAAAAGACAATGCTTCTAAAGAAAAATGAATTAGCGTTTAAATTCTCAAAGGAGGAATTAGGTAAGAGGCATTTACAAGTGGAAGTGTTGATGAAGACCTCACATTTCTCACTAGGAAATTCAAGAAGTTTTTTTTAAAAAAAGGACTTTATCCAAAACAAAGGACTTTATAAAATGTAAAACTAATTTAAAAATGTAAATCCTCTAATGTCATTTGCTTTGAATGTATGAAATCCTAAGACATAAAGTCTCAATGAAGTCTCCTTAAATGAAATGATAAATATAAGAGAAATGACTAGAAAAAGAAGAGGGATAAAGGCAAGCCTCTACTTAAGATGACACAAATAGTTCTGCATTCAAAAAGAGATATAGCTTGCATGTGCCTCATAGCCAAGATGATAATAAGGTACTCTCTAACCATAAACCATGTGATTATGATAATGATATTAATTTGACTTATAATAAATTAGTTGAGACCTTTGAGAATATGAGCAAACTATCTTCTAAACTCAAAAAGACTCAAAAGAATCTAAATGCATGCATAAGTGAGAATGAAAATATAATAAGGGAATTGTACAGTGTCAAGGCTTCTAAAAGTGTGATCATTGTTAATAATCATGACTCAGATACATCAAGGCATGAGAATAAAACATTGAAAAAAACAATTGATGCTCTCAAGGAATCATTATCTAAGTTTACAAAAGGAAAGTAAAAATTAGAGGACATCATAAGAACTCAAAAGAATTCCAATTATAAGTATAGAATAATGATGCAACCATAAAAGTGAAGTCAATTTCGAAACTACGTTTATCATGGAAAATATTTACATAGTTGGTTTGGGTGGGTTCCGAAGCCCACAGGGGAGTGGCCCCCGCTTATGGAGCTGTCCAAATCTGAGGAATTGTCCATTTGGTCTGTCAGGGTGATTTGTGGGAGTCGAACCCCTGATCAAAGGGTTTTGTTGGTTTTGCTAACCACGCCTCTCACCCTCTTCTTTGAAAAAAACCATCATCCAATTCATAAAAATCTCGTTAGATTGGATCAAATTGAAATTTGTCATTATTAGGTTTCAAAGTTGGAAACTTTCAAAGCTTTTCTTAATTAAGAGTTATCTTTTCAAATCGATGCTTCCACAATTAAATTATAAAAGGATTCAGGGTTGTTTCCTTTTCAATTATATCGATACATTTTTATTTTTTTAATTTTGACATTCTGGATATTTTTTATATTGCTATTTTTGAAATTGTTTAGGACTTTCAAAATTATGTACTCCTTTATGAAATTGATTGTTGGATATTGTACTTACGCTTATTAATTTTTAAAACAATTTCAACCTTTATTTTTTTTTCAAAACTTGTCATTTTTGCTTTTATTTAATTTTTCAAATTAGGCATAATATCAAAATTGGATCTATTGCTTTCTATCAAAATTAAACCTTTTGAGTTTAAATGTCTATAACACTCTTAATTGAGAAAATTTATCAATCTTAATCAAAATTGTTTTGCTCTTTTAACCAAGTTCGCTTGATACTCGACACTTCATATTTTACTTTTTTAGATACATGATTTCTTCTTAATAATTTCAACAAGGGAGAAAGATTGTTGATATTAGATTTAAGGGGATTGTTGATATTAGATTTAGGGGGAGTGATGACATTTAAAAGGAGTGACTTTTGTATATGTGGTCACTTTTGTTTATATGATACTTTTATGCTTGAGTAAATTTCTTTTATCTATATATGTGATCTTGATATTGAATTATGTTTTATAGATTAATTAAGGGGAGATAATCATTGTCTTGATATGGATAATTATTTATGTGTTTAATCTTATTATTACTCTCTAATATTACCAAAAAAAATTATCATTAAAAGGGGAAGATTTTTGAACTAAGAGAGGTTCCACTTGATGTTTTGATTATAGCATACTCGACACTTCATATTTTACTTTTTTAGATACATGATTTCTTCTTAATAATTTCAACAAGGGAGAAAGATTGTTGATATTAGATTTAAGGGGATTGTTGATATTAGATTTAGGGGGAGTGATGACATTTAAAAGGAGTGACTTTTGTATATGTGGTCACTTTTGTTTATATGATACTTTTATGCTTGAGTAAATTTCTTTTATCTATATATGTGATCTTGATATTGAATTATGTTTTATAGATTAATTAAGGGGAGATAATCATTGTCTTGATATGGATAATTATTTATGTGTTTAATCTTATTATTACTCTCTAATATTACCAAAAAAAATTATCATTAAAAAGGGGAAGATTTTTGAACTAAGAGAGGTTCCACTTGATGTTTTGATTATAGCAAAACATAAACACTACTAATGAGTTTGTTATTTTGATGAGAAACAATAAGAGAACCAAATATAGTTATAAACTTAAGATGATACTCTATGAAGATTATAAATGAAAAGATGAAGCTTGTAACTTACAAAGTGAAGATCAAGTAAAGAGTAAAAGAAGATCAACTGTCATAAAAAGTCATTTACATTTTCTAATATTAATTGCAATCACACTTTATTGAATTGGTAATCTCAAAGGCTCTCCACACAAAAACATTTCTTTTTTACTTCATTGTATGAGTCTTTTCATTCATTAAAAGGTGTTAAAGCTTTTGTTTTAAGAGAAAAGCCTTTTAATTTTTTATATACTCTTTAGGGAATATTTTAGGAATTATTTAAATCATAATTGCCTCGAACAAATTGAGTTTGAGCATTTGAAGTTGTTAAAACTATATTTTTAGGCAGTTCAATTAATCTACATAGGTTAGTGGTCAACTAATATAGTTGAAAGTTGTCAAATTTGATATACTAAAAGTTTGTAGTAACATTAGTTGATATAATGGTAGTCTATTAATATGCCTTAGTTATTGACCAATCTCATAATGGCGAGTGAATCTACACTTTTAATGTAACACCCCACTCCCGAGTGACCCGAACCCGATATCGTTGGTGATATCCGAATCCGTGCTCCGCGAGAGTGGCGTACTACATCAGTCGGTCTGTTAAAACTCAGTATACATTTTTTTTGAAACAGACATTCCACGTTAAAAGGAAATAGTTTCAGTCATTACACAATCA